>CM046400.1:15415000-15602500 GCA_025413875.1 Rhododendron molle | reverse complement strand
GCTAATGACATTATCATTTTATTGACGTACTAGCTCAGTAGAGTTATATATGTCACGGTCGCTTTCGTTAGGCTACTAGTGGTTTGTTGCTGATGAAGTTGTTAAAAGCTGCTCTCTCGTTCTTTGACACTTCCCAGTCTACAATGCACCTGCTCATCTCTTGATCCATCTGAATCCCACGCTTACTGCTCCTCTGTTGATCCATCTGAATCCCACCCTTGCTGCTCCAATGGCCAAGAATTAGCACTCCCATCTGGGCCGTCTCAGTAGGCATCACAGTAGTTGGATGCTGTCTTTTGCCTACCATTCTTATTCAGTATTCACATAGTTGAATTTCCATGCGGTTCTCCTCTAGAACCATCTACTACCTCAGCTTTCTCCAGGGGCACTGCCACTACACCACCATCACCAATGTAGCTCTCCCTCCTCTGCCTACCGACATGTTGTGAAGCTATTGAGTTGGTAGCCAGTTGAATGGACGTGCAATTTATCATGGTGCTAAACTACTGTTTTTTGAACTTGATTTTGATTCTGCAATCATGTTTCATATTTAAAACAATTATTTTAATCTTAATCAACAGTAAAGGCTCTCACTGCACACATTTTGCAGTGATCCTAGGCTGATGTTTGAAACTAGATGGAATTTAAGATCATAGAGGATACAGATGTCCACCAATACATAAAAACATGCATATATGTGTACTAAGACGAGTTATTTGGGGATTGAAAGCATTCTTTGTTCTAGTTGTGTTGTCCTTTGTGATATATCGAGCATGTATACGTATTTGTCCTTCTGAAGGTATACACAAAATGTGGGAGACGTGCCATGCCGACCATGATGATGGGATCTGCAGCAGTATTCATTGATTGTGATGAGAGTTGGAAGTTGTTTCTTGTCACGAGGAAGGGATCCTTGTACGTATGGGATCTGTTCAACATGAAATGTCTCCTTCATGATTCATTGGCTTCACTGGTTACTGCAGATCCAAGATCAACTGCCAAATATGCAGGTAACTTAATACTAAGGGTATGGTTTATAATGATGTGTTGCTGCTTCTTGTACTTGAAGATCCCCAAAATACACCAGACAGTTCAAATGGTTATGAATTCCATGAGATCAACAAAGATTGTGAGACGAGCTGATGTGACAATTAGACATCAGATTGTTTAACTCATATATTGTATTTAGGAGTTTTCCAGAGATAGGTTGTGTTTTCTGCCTTTTGAACACTTAAAATGTTTAAGAGCTTCGTAACAACCCCGATGTTTCTTCTTTTTTGAGGGTGTTTTGTAAGGCCATGATTGGCATACATGTACGGAATGGGAATATCCTCTGTTCAGAGGAATAAAGTTTGTCCATGAAAAATTTGCAGGAGCTTTGGGCTCTCTTTGTTTCTCACTTTTCCCGATTCCTGTTCTTTTACCTGTGTCTTTCTTTGGTCTCTTCCACATGAGACATTGAAGTTAGTTACTTCGCTCTCCCTTTCTTCTCCCCCTGTTCTGGTTCTGAAGACATTGAAGATAGATGGATAAATGATTGCTCCTGCCTCTCATTTCTAGTTTGTCTTGATTTTCCATCTTATCAAGTCCTTTTTTTCTTTGCATATCAGAAAGGAAATTAACATGCTTGTCCGCCCCCCTATTAGAGAAAGTGTTAGCTTTGATTCTTTTGCATGGACCTTATCAAAATGTAACTGATGTTGGTTTTGAACTTTGTTTTATTGCGTTACTGGTATACCTTTTACGTGAATGTTGAATGGCGTTTTTCTTGTTGATCTGTTTCCAGGCACAATCAAAATCATATCTGCAAAGCTATCAAAGTCTGGTTTTCCTCTTGTTGTTCTAGCCACACGGCATGCCTTCCTTTTTGATATGAGCCTCATGTGTTGGCTTAGGGTTGCGGATGATTGCTTCCCTGCATCAAATTTTGCAAGTTCATGGAACCTGGGCTCTATTCAGGGTGGTGAGGTTGCTGCTTTACAGGTGGATGTGAGGAAATTCTTGGCCAGGAAGCCAGGTTGGAGCAGGTTTGTAGGCATCGTATTTTTTTTCCTCCTCTTAAATTGTTTAGTAGCCTCAACAAAGTACTATGCCATCGTTTTTGGGTTTTGTTATTGTGTGTGGAAGAAATGCCACTAAAACAGGGGGGGGAAATTGTTGGGGAGCATGTATGATTCACATATTTTCTGGAGTTGGCCCTTAGTAGCACAAGAGCGAGTGTGGGGGAACGGAGGCACCTAGAAGCTCCTAAGGTTGGGAGCGTCTAAGGAGCGTATAGATTCTTTATAAATACGTATATAAAATATCTATAAATACTTGACTGTTGCAGGAAAAAATATACTTCTTGAGAATTTTCACAATCTTGAAGGTTTATTATTGGAATTTAGCTATTTTCAATTTGAAAAACTTCTCGACTGATATAATTTTCGTATTCTTAGTTCCACAATCGCGTAACTCCCTTAAAAGTAATAGTATAACTGCCTTAATGGCCCATTAAGCTCTCATCTTAGTTAGGAGCAACCTCCCGTCAAGCTCTCATCTTGGGAGGGCTGATTCGAGCTCCAGTCTTGGGAGCGCACCCATTTTAAAAGGATCCTACTACTAAGTGTTGGCCCCACATATCTATCCATCAATTGGATGCCGAGGATCCATTTTTGACCTTGTTAAAGCAAAAAACCGAACATCACTGGCTTTAGCATTTTAGCTTGAGAATGTATGTTCCTTATTGTCTCCTTCTGTATATACACTGTCTAGAACTGCTCAAGGCATGAAAAAGAATGGATCATAGCTCCCTGAAACCAAGCAATGGCCTTAGAGGTATTTAACTGTCTCAGTACCCTCTTGCTCGTGCAAAAATAAAATGCAACTCCAATTAGGAAGCTTCTACCTTGTGTAGCTGGATTCTTAGCGGTCAGAATCTTCATAGCAGCTGCAAACAGAATCTTCATAGCAGCTGCCAACAGTAAAAGCCTTCTTCGGGGGTGACCATAGGACAGATGATCTTCAATGGGATGTAGCATCTACCATCGAATGAGAGCCCACGCGAACTGTGGAAAATGTGTGTTCTATGGCTCCATTGCTGTTCACCAGGGGCCTTTCATGCTCTCCCCTTGTTTAATTAGGTTTTCATGCAAAGTTCAATAATCCAGTCTTGTAATAACCCTTTGTATGAATCTGTCATGTAACTAGTTTGATTTTATTTGTATTTATGTTTAGGAACATTCAGCTTTTACCAAGCTCACAATCTTCTTCAATTAGACTGTTGTCATGATTGCTGTGGTTCTGATTCGACGCCTTTTGAAATCTCTTCCTATGAAGAGTCTATATACATATTATGACAAAATCTTCACCACTGCAAGAGTTTGACTGTATGGTGTTTCTGGTACAGAGTAACTGATGATGGCGTGCAAACACGTGCTCATTTGGAATCTCAACTTGCATCTGCGCTGGCATTGAAGTCCCCATCTGAATATCACCAGTGCCTTCTGTCCTACGTGCGATTTCTGGCAAGGTTGGTTGGGTTTCCATTTTCTAGTGTATGAAGTGAAGTCTTCATTACTGTGACTTAGAAATCTAATTTTGTACTCCTTGTGAAACTTGAAGTGCTTTGCTGTTGTGTTGAATTTATCTTTGTCATATTAACTTCGTTGTCATTCTCTCTATAATTGGACTCTTTGCAATAGCGCCGTAGGAAATATCAACTGCCAATTATATGTTCTCTTACTTGGAATAATTTGTTCGTCATATTGCAGAGAGGCGGATGAGTCCCGTTTGCGGGAAGTTTGTGAGAACTTTCTTGGGCCTCCAACTGGGATGGCTGATGCTGTATCTTCAGATCCCAAGGACCTGAAATGGGATTCTTGTGTGCTGGTAAGATTTGATGTACCTCTTCTTCAGTGTCGTCAATATTTTTGTGCTACTGCAACTCTGAGCATCTCTTAAGAAGAATCTTCATTAGAGACAAACTTGTCATGATTTAGAAAATATGGCTGCTCATTCAATGTGTTTCATATTTCGTTTACCAAGGATTAAAAAAGAATTTTTTAAAAAAATTTGTTGAGTATTGTCGTCTACTTTGATCAATAGTTTATAATCCACCATAGTCGTCTACTTTGATCCATGGTTTATAATGTTGAATATTGTCGATTACTTTGATCAATGTTTTATAATCCACCGTAGCATTTTGGGCTCGTTGGCAGGGTCATTTCCTCTTCTTGTTGTGCATTTATTTACGTCCTAATAGAGCTGATTCATTTGGGTTCTAGTAAAATGGTAAACAAAAGCCAGAGGAAAACTGGATGTGAAGAGGAGTAGAATAAGTAAGAAGACAAGTTCCATAAGGGGAAGATAAGAGAAGAAAAAAGTGTTTGGGTTTCAATTTTTTGGTTCCCCACTAGACATTGGAACTGGGAAATTCTCTGTAGTGCAATGAGGAAGTTATCTGATTCATTCCCCAGGAGTCCTCAGTGGTTGTCCCTTGGCAAGGAGCAGGTTTATTGTGAGGGTCTCTCATGGATTGGACTTGGAGGCGGATGGGAGGATAACTTGCCTAGATAATTGGAGTTAGGAGAGGATTATATATCTCGGTCGAACGGCCCTTTGTGAGGGGGGATGTATTGCCATTTTTTAAGGAGCTCTTTGTTTTTTTTAGGGGAGTTTGAGACGAGCTTGAATGCCACTTTTTTTATAGGATTGGTGTGGTCATTGAGGACTTCTGGCACATTACCTTAGTGTACAACATTGTTGCCAAGTCCAGGGGTGGTAGACAAATCTTGGATGCAACTTTGATTGCCTATGTGTGCATGGATGCCAGGCTTCAAACATCAGTCCTGGGGTTGTTTGCAAGTTGGACTTGGAGAAAGCCTACACCATTGCAGCTGGGATTTTCTGATACGGTTGCTTTGGATGATGGCGAAAGGAGAGAGGTGGAGTGGATCAAATTTTGCATTTTCACAGTGAAGTTATCCATCCTAGTTCATGGTGTAGATTAGGGCTTCTTTATATCTTCTTGGAGTTTAAGACAAGGACATCCTGTCTCCTTTGTCATCACACTTCTAATGGAAGCTTTAAAGTTTAAGCCTTATGTGAAAAAGTAAATCTTGCTGTATTTGATTCTTGAACATTTTTTTTTTCTATCCCTTAATCTTTTAGCAATGGTAATTAAGCACCCCACTCTTCTAAAAGGTGGACTTTTACCTCTTTTAGAGGTCCAAGTTTAGGAGGTCTTGCATCAATATTGCATTTTGACCAAGGGTATTAAAGGAAAATGGCTTTCGGAAGTTCACCCTCTTTCTGCACCCACATACCTACACTTGCTCTGAGTAGAATTCAACATGTTAAGCTCTATTCCTGAATGGATTAGAGTTGGAGTTTGGGTTGGTTTTTCAAAATTGTTTCGAAGTAGGACATCCTAATGATTGTATTACCTGCTTTACTCTTGGATTTGACACATGGGATTGTCTGAATTGGAGGTTGTGGAAAATTTCCAAGTGCTCTCTCTCTCTCTCTGTGTATGTGTGTGCATTATGTTCTGGTTTATGTGGTTCCTTTCGGGGTTGCCAAGTCACATATTCGGGGCTTCCACAGGGAATGAAGAAGCACAAACTTTTAAGGGAAGATATTCTTCCGGCAATGGCGTCAAACAGAAAAGTCCAGCGTCTTCTTAATGAATTCATGGATCTCCTATCTGAATATGAAACAACCGAAGTCATTCCCAACCCCAAAAGTTCCACCCCTCCGATAGAATCGCTGCCCGCAACAGATCAAACGGACTCCACCCCTCCAACAACTGATCAAATGGGTTTTGTCCTTTCAGCAGCAGATCAAACGGGTTCAGTGCAGCCAGCTGGTTATAAAACAGAGTTTGCCCCCCCAGAAGTGGATCAAATTGACTCGGCCTTGCCTGAAAAAGATGGAATAGAGTCCACGGCGCCCCTAGTAAACAATGTTGATTTGGACCGACCTTCGGAGCCATTAGATCCGACCCCACAGGTGAAAGAAACGGATGGTTCCTGAGTTCTGCTTTTGGAAGCAATGTTTTTTTTGTGATACATAGAACACATGGTGTTGCTGATGTGTTTGAGGAAGTACGTATTCTGGCTTCATATTCCGTTGTGTCTTGTGTGGTGTCATTCCGTGAAGGTTTTCCGACACAGAGAGATTGAATTGAGTCAACTTTATTTTGGTTAAACCTCTGTGTATTTCTCGTCGGCTGAGGCACATTGGAGGAGTTCCGGGGTGTGTGGAACGGAAGTTCTAGCTCTTGAAATAGCACAAGTTGTTTTGATTTCTCTTCTTAGCAGTTTATATAGGTAACTGTAATCTAGTTGGTGGATGTTGTTTCCCTGTAACATGTTAAGCCTAATTTGGTCGTTTGGATACGGTGTAAATTTGGTATCCTCTTTCTGGAACTCCCATCTAGATGTAGGCTTCTAGGGTTTGTTTTTTGTTTTTGATTTTTTAGTAGTAACTCAGTTCCCCACTGTATTCTATTTTCTTTATTTTTGCATCATTACTGAATCAGAACACCCATTGCACTGATCAAATCGCGAATAAAAACTAAGAAGAAAATGTTCATTTTCCTTTCTCTTAGTAAAATCCTCCACGAGGTGCAGCCCTATTAAAGCATTTGAAGTATGTTCATGGGAGTATCATTTTGCTGCTATATTTGGAATTTGGAGTTGCCCAGGAACATTAAACCGGATCGAAAACCGACACCGGACCAAACCGGCGGAAAGTAAGGGATCCCTTACTAGAGCGCATTTTTCAACGATTTTGTATACCTTTCTCTTACCAATTTTGTCCTATATGAAATGGATATGAGTTATTGTTGTGAAAATGCACGAAGAACAATCCGAAAACCAGAAAAACTGGTCAAACCGAACCATTAATGTTTGGTTTGGTTTGGTTTGTAAATGTCAAAACCGAAGTACAATCCGGTTTGGTTTGGAAAAATGCCTAAACCGAAGCAAGCCCTACCGTTTACCCCTAAAATATACATTAGCTACCTGCTTGCTGCGCTTCTAGATCACCCGGATAACTGATGCTACTGTTCTTTATATCCATGTGAATTGGTACTAAATGCAAATGGTCTTTACTGATCTTGTTATCCTTGGTTGCTGCCGCTAATTAACTACAGGCACAAGATGAGGGTGATCGGCTCAAATAGGGGTTAATATTATATTCATTTGAATGGGACTTTTTTGGGGCCTCTTTTTGTTTGTTTGTCTCCACCTGTTTGGAGATTTGTCTTCTTTATTATAAGGGAAAATTTTAGAAATGGTCTCCCTAGTTTGCACGAATTCTCATTTTCGTCCTTCTAGTATCAATTGTGTTACTTTTAGCCTTATAGTTTGCATTCTGCCCCAATTTGGTCCCTCTCGCTTACGGCGTTAATGAAACTAACGGAATTGGAGGACAAAATTGTCATTTCACCTCACAGAAGGACTAAATTGAGATTTCATGCAAACTAGAGGGACTATTTCTATAATTTTATTTTTTACTTTTGTTTTTGTAAATAAATTTAAAATACATCATATGTAATATATTTCTCATCTCATTTATTTTGAATAGTTAAAATATGTTGAAATTTTTTAAGGTTTTTATTATATATATCACAAAAAATATGAGAAAATTCGAAAATCAACCCCTATGTTAAATGTCTTGGTATTGTATTTTTTTTTTCAATTGAATTTTCAACTCTCGTTATTTTCTTTGTCACATAATTAAAAAGAAAAAGTTGTTCAGTAGTATTTAGAAATCAGAAAAGCGATAGGGACTGACGGGTCCCGTAGGGAAATCATACCGACAGCCGTGTCGTCTCCGGCCACCTGACGGCCGATCCGAGCCGTCCAAAAATTCTATAAAAAAAAGGTTTTTATTATGAGGGGGCCCGCTCGAGAATCAACGGCATCCGATGTGTGTAGGGACCGACGGGTTTTTATTATCAGGGGGCCCGCTCGAGAATCAACGAAATCAACACATCACGTTTTTATTTTTTCCTGGAAATTGGAAAAACGCAAAAAAAAAAAAAAAACTCCAATACTATTTATACACTTTTTAATACATTTTCACACATTAATTTTATGCACTTTTACGCATTTCAATACAATTTCTTCAATCCCTGTCAAAAATAAAAAAATAAAAAACAAATTCTCAACGTTAACAACATGGGTTACTTTTCCTATTTTCCATAGGGTTTTGATTTTCACACTTCTTTTTTTGCCTTCTTATGATATTAATGCTGAGTTCTTGTAAATTTAATTTTTGTCTTCGTTTTGTGTGTTTTGTTTGTCTTTTTTGAATTTTTGTTACTCCATATTTTTTTGATTAATTAGCTATTTCAATGAGAATAGTATAAAAAGTAAAAAAATTATGATCAAAAGGCAAAACAAAGTTCATTAAAAACGAAAAAAGTATCAATCATCTGTCTTGTTTTATCTAAATTATTCTATTCTATGGACTTTTTCCAACATCAGTTCCTATTTTTATACTTTTCCGATCTACCTCGTCGAGATGAACGATTAACCTCAAAAATTACGAGAAAAAGCCAAATAAAAAATAACTAAAAGTAAAAAAAAAAAACTTAAATAAGTTCAATTTGCTCTTCCAAGTTTGAGAGAGTGCATGGTCCTTTTTGTTTTGTAGATTGGCTTTATTCGATTGCCATTTTATTTTTTTTAGAATTTTTGGATGGCTCAGATCGGCCGTCCGGTGGCCGGAGACAGCCCGGCGCGGCCGTCGATACGATTTCCCTATGGAACCCGTCGGTCCCTATCGCTTTGCTGATTTCTAAATACTACTGAACAACTTTTTCTTTTTAATCATGAGACAAAGAAAATAACGAGTTGAAAATTCAATTGAAAAAAAAAATACAATACCAAGACATTTAACATAGGGGTTGATTTTCGAATTTTCTCATATTTTTTTTGATATATATAATAAAAACCTTAAAAAATTTCAACATATTTTAATTATTCAAAATAAATGAGATGAGAAATATATTACATATGATGTATTTTAAATTTATTTACAAAAACAAAAGTAAAAAATAAAATTATAGAAATAGTCCCTCTAGTTTGCATGAAATTTCAATTTAGTCCCTCTGTAAGGTGAAATGACAATTTTGTCCTCTAATTCCGTTAGTTTCATTAACGCCGGAAGCGAGAGGGACCAAATTGGGGAAGAATGCAAACTATAGGGCTAAAAGTAACACAATTAATACTAGAGGGACGAAAATGAGAATTTATGCAAACTAGAGGGACCATTTCTAAAATTTTCCCTTATTATAATGTATCTTTCTCTCCCTTTTGGTCTAGTTGGTCTCTCGTCAACCTTCCTTCTTTCGGTAGTCCTTGGTAGTGATGTCGTTGTATCCTTTTTTTCCCTTTAATATTTGTACTTATATTGCTTCAAACTTCAAAGACAAAGGAGGCACTTTTCACTCCTAGCTCTTCTTTTATTACTACTAGTATATACTTGTTTCTCTCTCCTTCAACTCTCTCAATCACTACTTGGGAAAAATAAAACCATGATATTGGAAGAAAATAATATTTGAATAGAATTGTGTTATAGGAGTAATAGGGAGTCTATCAGTCTGATGTGGTAGGCATTTGACACTACAACACGAAAGACCTATTGCGAGGAAATATGGCGAGGAAACTAAATTTCGTCGCTAAAAGTACACAATCTGCGAGGAAATTCAATTTCGTCGCTATTTTTAGCGAGGAAAAACAGATTTCCTCGCAAAAGGGTTACATTTAGCGAGGAAAGAGAAAATATTTCATCACCTTTTTTAGCCGTCATTATTAATTATGTTCATGTATTTGTAATATCACGATGGTAAGAGATAATCAACTACATATTTCAATATCATTATCAAATTTTTTAAAATAAAAAAGTGATAAAACGGGAAAAAATAGTTTCGTCGCCCATTGCATTGAATTGATGAAATGAAATATATGTTTCTCACTAATTATATGAATTCACTTTTTCTCAAATAAAATTAATTATTAACGATGTCAGTTTGTTCAAATTGCAATAAAATTTATTGTTTGAATAAAAACAATTTAAGGACATGCTAAAAAAAGTTCATCCCATAGTTATAAGCCCAAAAAAAAGACCGGACATAGGGATTATAAGTTTGTGGATGAATGATATGCATTTCATAAAAAGAATGGGAACTATGGATTGCTTTTCCTAGAGATAACTGATTATTAATTCATACAAAAAAATTAATGAAAAACTAAACAAAAGATAAAGTACTTAATAATCGATGCAGTGATGTTGTATTAAAAAATATCTCAAAATTAGATCGTCACTAATCTTTTTTCAAAATATGTAAGGTTAACTCCATTTAAAAATAAACATAACAAAGTATCATTGTGAAATATAGTTGAGTTAAGATTGTTATGGACGCACGTATACGCAGTAAGAACAGATTCACCCACCAAAAAACAATGTTGTATTTGCAAAAAATTAAAGTGCTCAAACTAATTTAGGCACTACAAAAGGTTAATAAACTTGGAGAGAATTAAAATTAAGTATAAAATAAACAAATTTAGAAAGGTATAAAGATTTATTAAAGATATATAAGAAACTATTAAATTATAAAAAAAATTCATTAAAAGCGAATAATGTTAAAGATTTAAAAAACAAGTTTAAAGAAACACTACAAATAGATTAAAATTAGAGAGAAAGGTTTAAAGAAACAAATTTAGAGAGGTGAGAAGACGTCCAAAAGGTATATATATAAAAGAAGGCGAATGTTTGAACTGGAAAGGAAGTTGGTGTGGTGGATGGAGCAAATGCCTCCGCAGAGGAGGACAAGGTTCGAGTTCGCGCGGAAGCAAGGAGCTGGGAATTGTATTGTTTTTAGTTTAAGAGATTTAGCGAGAAAAAAATTCCTCGCCTAAACTATAATTAGCGACGAAAAAATTTCTCGCCTATTTTTTTAGCGAGGAAAACCTATAGCGAGGAAAAAATTCCTCGCTAATTGTGTCGAATAGGCGAGGAAATTTTTTTTTCCTCGCAAATACTTTTTACAACAAGGCTTTTGCGAGGAAAACGAGCGAGGAATTTTTTCCTCGCAAATGCATTTTGCGAGGAAATCAGGTGCTTTGGCGAGGAAATTAAATCCTCGCTATAGGCGTTTCGTGTTGTAGTGTGAAAATGACTTGCTTAAGTAGAAAAATAGCTTTTTCTCCCGATTTTGGAAAAAGTGACTTGCTTAAGTAGAAATTAAAGTGGATGCTGTAACGCAATCTCTACATGAAATTACAATATGTGTATACTTTTATTTTTTTTAACATGTTAGAAATGCATTGATGAATATGATAATTACAACCTACCGTGTTCAACTAATACAGCTGTTACAAAGACCTATTACACACAAGGAAACAGAAAGCACAACGCAATCAAATGAAGGATACGAGTCCGATGATCGATAAATTGATTAGACAGTCAGTTGTCCGAGCCTCGCATGCTACTTGCCGATGTCCAACTGTCACAGTAGTTCCATAATTGACGATGCTTCCCATAGAGACCGACCGATGCCATCATAGTGGCTTTTTTTTTTTTTTTTTTTTTGCACTTCCGACAGAAAGCACTGCGTGCATGCATGAAAAACACTTCATGCAGGTAGATGGCCGATAAGCCACCTACAGTGCAGGATCGATATATACACAAGCTTTGTATCTTTGGGAGGGGAAGCTTGAGTCTGCTGCGTCTTAAAAACTTGAAGTTGAAGGTGGGGTTTGATCTTTTGCTACTTCAGTTGTCCTAGTTTCCAAGTTTTTTTTTTTTGTTCAAAACATCAAAACACAAAAATTCAACTTTTGTTAAGCTGTCTTTATGAGCTATAACCAAACTCAAACTGTCCTAATTGGACCCCCCTTTTATGTCACCCATTTTCAATAAATTATTTTTACCGATTTTGGCTACTTTTATAATGCGGGACACTGAAGTTGGTGGTGGTGGGTTCCTCCATCTTAAAGCCCAAAAGCTAACTTCTGCCACTTTTCAAAAAATGGACTGCTCACCCAGCTCACATGCTCTAATTTGAATTAATTCTGCTAATCAGAATGTTCCGGTAACAATTCAGATCATTCACATTATGTGGTGGTGATTTTATATTTTCGGAGAGTACCACGTGACAATGCCACGAGAGTACCCAATAATTGGTCTTTGAATACTCGCATTTTTTTTTTGTCCCTTTAATAATCCCGATTTCGTAATGCACTTCGGGCCAAAAAAACTTGACCAAATTTGTGCCTCCATCAGATCTCTTATTTTTCCAAACGTGTAGGAAAGACTAAAGAGAGAGTTGATTCCAGTTCACCAAGAAACTTGATTGACAAACAACTTTTTTTTTTTTGCTCGGCACAAAGGAAAGATTTTACTATTAAAAACGATAGGCGACATCGAAGACGGACTACTTAGCATTACAAAATGCAAGGCAAAGCCCAGAAAAGAAAAAAAAACAGAAACAGAATGAGATGAGATGAAATGAAACACCTAAAAACAACATTAATGCACTTTGATTAATTTGCTTTGTCTAGGCCTTTAGGGGGATTAATTACCATTCAGGCTTGTTTAGTACTGGTTATACCTAATCACATAGGTGGACATGAAGGGGTAATTTTCATCACAAAGTACAACCAGGAACGAGTCTGCCGATAGCGGATTCAAAACTTAGAAGGGTTAAGAAAAAGAGGAATGGTAGGATACATGAAATAGGAAATATGAAAGTGCCCATGAAAGAGAATGGACGGCTCGGATTCACTCACTTTCATGTTTCCTATTTCACGCGTCATAACATTCCGGGATCTAATATAATAATAATATCATAAGATATTTGAGTCTTCAAATTTCTTATAGGATGTTCTTGATAACTTATTTTTTCCTTGAGATTCGAAGTCATAGCCATTGCCATTAAAAAGTATAGTAGATCCAAACTATAGAGATCAGGACATCAAGAACAGGAGAACAAACTCCTGAATACAAGCACTGAAGTATCCAAAAAATTAACCTTCAACTACATTGAGCAAAATACGCGCAGCAAAGGCAAAAGCTAATTCCCGATAATTCAATGACTGATTGACCTCCACCCATCGTTAAGGATTGACCTCCACCCATCGTTAAGGCCCAAGGGGACGTTATCATTGTCATTATTATCTCCATAAATTACCAATGTGGGCAAGAAGATCGAATCAATCACTTACACTTATCTAATTGAGCTAATTTTTTGAAACATCCACTCAAGAAATTATTTTAAATTTAATAAATGGATCATAGTATTATTCTTGTCGAACCCAAAAGTGAGTCACACACACCGTGTGCATATTTTCGGTACCCCAGCATTACGCTCATAGAAAAATCCGTCAGGTATAACACTTATCAATGAATATAATAATGTTCAGGTGAGACACTTAATGATATCCGATCGAGCTAATTTTTGGTACACTTGTTCTACACGACAATCTCTACGAAGTGAATGATTCCGATCATCGAAGCGAGACCGGCACAGCGATAATTTGCCGTGCGCAGTGTAAAGACCCGGTATTTTTAATAAATAATAATTATTATCAAAACCAAAAATCTTATTTTTGCTCGTTCGTTTATTTAATGCAAAAAAATTATTTTTGTCGTCATGCCAATTTTATTTCCGTAATCGATCATGCGCACGCGTACCCAGCGAGTATTTTTTCCTTGTGTGCGTGTGTTGATCCGGACCAAACCTTTCCCACCCCTTTTAAATTGGTTCGGCTGAGAGAGGGAACAAAATCCCTCATCTTCTCCCTAAATCCCTCCCGTTGAGACACCACATAATTGTCCATAAGCTATTAACCCCATGCAAACCCCAACCAATTTTTAAAACCCATGCCTTCCATTGTTTTGCCCACCTCGGGAGAGAGAGATTGGCAGAGCGAGAGAGAAGAGAAACCAGCCAGGCCTCCATTTTCTGTTCCCAGCCGTGTACCTCCATCACCAACTCCATTTCCTTCTCTTTTTCCCATCACCACCGAACACCTCTCACTCCTCCACCACAACCGGTTCACCACCACCAGCCATATACCACCGAGCTCCGCCGCCGCTCCGAACCACCACCGAAATCCCTCCATAAATCGTTTCGCCGAACGAGAGGTAGTTCGGAACTCACCTTCCTAAATATATATCGTGTTCTATATTGATTTTAGCGTTATGTGTGATTGTATTTGGTGTCAACATTGCTAGTCGAGTCCGGGTCGAAACCCATTGCTTTTTCCGAAAATCATAAGCCACTGTTTAAAAAAAAAAAACAGAAAAAAGGAAAGAAAGACAGCTGCCGGAAAGATTGAAAAGTTTAAGAATAATTACTGTTTAACCCTTGCGTTAGAATCACTTTTAAAACCACCCTAAAGAATATGAAATAATAATTTAAGTCCTTACGTTAAATATCTTCGGTTCAATGTTAATTTAGTCGTATGATAAATTCTATGGCATGATAAATTTTATCGCATGATTTGTTATTATCGTGAAATTAATAGTTGTTAGCCTGTTAACATGTTTCGTAAAAATGTTGGACTGCGTGATATGTTGTTGTACTAATAGATTGGACAAATAGATTCCCGGAGTGGTTGGGATGTATGGATTTACCACCTTAGATGTGAAAATAGGATTTATGGAAAATGGAATAATGTGAAAGGTTGTGGGCTTAGCAGGACCTCAGGGGTAGCCTGACAGGACCTCGTGTTATCGGGGGTAGCCTGGTAGGACCTTGAGGGCAGCCTGAAAGACCCGGTGTAGCTAGGGTGGCCAAGCAGGACCTCAGGGGTAGCCTGGCAGGACCTCAGGTATAGAGGGTAGCCTAGCAGGACTTTGAGGGTAGCCTAATGGACCTAGAATTGTGAGAGTAGGACTTATAAAGTATGTCAAACGAAATTCTGAGTTAATGGCTAGTAATTGAAATTGATCGTTTGCTGCTTAAATTGCCTTTTAATTTAATTGTATTGTACATGCCTTTGTTTGTAAGTTTTGGGTTTCGGGTGGGTTTGGCTATTGAGCGTCATCGCTCACGGTACTATGTTGCCCTGGTAACTCGAACGCCAGGTATTGAAGACGGAACAGAAGGGCCGTAGGCAAAGAATGATTTGACGACGACCAATGAAGAGATTGTCAGACTCTGAATCCCGTCCTTTAGTTGCTTTGACTAATTTAAATCAACTTTATTTTGGGAGCTTTCCGGTTTATTGGGAATTGTAATATTTTGACAAATTCAAGAACTTAAATTACTTTCGATATGGTTGTAATATGGTGACACGGGCTTTTGGAACAATGGTGTAGTAAATCTATGGATTTTTCTTGGAAAAAAATTGTCTTGGAAATTTGAAAGCCTGGAAAAAGAAAAATATGATTGGAAATCTCTTTTCAATTAACTTTTTTATTGTCTCCAAATTTTCGGGGCGTTACACGCAGCACCTCCCTCCACTCTGTAAACACCCCTTGAACTTGCCAGCTTTTTAGTACCGTGCAATTTGCAAGCATTAACTTCTTCTTCTTCTTCCTTCCTTTTTTTTTTCTCGAGGTCTTTCTATTGTCAGCCCACTCAATAAGTACACAAGAAAACAAGAAAAAAAAAGGTATTTCTGTGTACTTTTTACACTTTTTAATATATATATTCACACTTGTTATTGTTACCCAATTGGGCGGATTTTAGAATTTTCCTTCCATGCACGACACTCTAAACACAACACCATCTACAAACGCTCACATAAAATGTGAGCCCCAAATATATGTGAGCGATTGTGGATATTATTGTGTACCAGGACTTTTTGTTTTGTTTTTTTAATCCGTAAGCTTTATACCTCTTTAGCTAAAGAATCTGGCTTGTCAGCAGTCCCTGCATCGTATAGTTAGCTGATTGTTGGCTTATACCGCATTTATTTTCATGATCAGAGTCCTTCATGTCGTAGAATTCGTCAAAAACTTTCATCACGTCAAAAATCATGTTTATCAGATCTTGGTGATACCTAATGGGAGTGACTTATTTCTTTATTAAATTAGATTTGATGGGTTTCATTCAGTGTAGCCATATCAATTTTCAGAAACATAAATGTGTTCCGATCAGGTATTAAACAGTGTTTCATTAGCATGATTTTTTCCGTGCTTGAGTTTTCAACGAGCTCTACAACATAAATGTTTTTGATCAAGAAAATAAACGCAGCACAAACCGATAATTAGCCAAATTCACGGTGCAGTCCCCGTACCCCATAAGGGGAATGTCTAACAAGCCAGCTCCTACATCCATTCCAAGCACCACCGCTAGTGTTTTGACACGTGTCATGAAGTAACTGGTTAGCTTTGGAAGAAAAAGCAAATTGGGTCATGTGATTTTACTGTATAAAACACAGGGAAAGAATCATCGTCAATAAAACTAAGGCTCCGTTCCGAAGGAAAATAAGTACTTATTTTTTAAGAAAGTAATTTTAAGTTAAAAAATTTTGTGTTTATATAAATAATTTTTCTATCAACATGGATCTTATTTGATAGATTTCATTGAGATTTTTAATACGGTGTAAAAAAAATTAAAAAATTATTTTTTATTCACATTATTTTTAAATTTAAAAATATAAAATAAAAACTTATTTTTAAAAAAAGTGTTTTGAAACGGGGCCTAAAAAACCACCGCCGTCTTATCTAACCAAAGAAATTAGCAACAACTTGCGTTCACTCCCCACTCCCCTCGCGCTCTCTCTCTCTCTCTCTCTCTCTCTCTCTCTCTCTCATATATAAATAATAAAATACTCTAGGTACGCTACCAAAGTGAAAATCAATCCTAATATATAGCCCCAAAAACTCTCCAAAGTTTTCAGTACTACTTCACCTCTCTCTCTCTCTCTCTCTCTCTTACACTTTTGCTGGTCCTTTTTCCTTACAATGGAGTTGGGAAGCATTATCAAGTTCCTTGAGAACAAGACCATTTTAGTCACTGGTGCCACTGGCTTTATAGCAAAGAGTATCATCTCCTCTCTCTCTCTCTCTCTCTCTCTCTCTCTCTCTGTGTGTGTACTGATGATTTTGCCAAATTAACACATGGTTTCTATGGATGTAGTTTTTGTGGAGAAGATACTTAGAGTTCAGCCAAATGTAAAGAGGCTCTATCTTCTTCTCAGAGCTGAAGATGCTAAGTCAGCCTCACAAAGGTTCCATAATGAGGTAATTAATCAAGCATAAAAGTAGCTTCCGGCCACCTAAAAAAGCATATATAAGTAGCTTTCCAGTTTTTCCAAGACAGATTTGAACAAAATCCATCACTGCATACATCTTAACTTCCATTTAATTGGATAGTTACCCAAACGCACGCCACTTGATGGATCGATCGACCAAATTAGATTCCAACCCAATTCGTGCTTTCGTAAGCTCTACTTCTCACCAGCATTCCGAGTCAATATTTCTGCCATTTGATCACGTCAGAATCTCGAGATGAAAAGATTCTCAACTGATCAAATGGCAAAAACGTATCGAAATGCCAACACAGACAAGATTGGATGGAGATCGAGGATTTCAACTAGGTATAACATCAGTAGGATCGTGAGTTAGATTACAAGGGGCGTCCGTACTAATCCATCAACTTGGACCTAGCTCGAACCTTCGGCCAGCACTTAATTTATGATACACCAAATAGAAAAATACCCATAGGGAATCAAAATTGCGTAATCTAAATTCGAAGTCCTTTTCATAGTAGATATTTGTGACATGGTTGGAGTATAATTAACTTAATTAGCGACTATTTAATTGTTATAGGTCATAGCTAAGGATTTGTTTAGAGTCCTGAAAGAGAAACTGGGTGAAAATTTGAAACCCTTCATTTCGGAAAAAGTCACTTTAGTCCCTGGTGACATTACTTTTGAGAACTTGGGCGTGAATGACCCCAAGTTGGTGGAAGAGATGTGGAAGGAAGTTGATATTGCAGTGAATTTGGCTGCAACAACCAATTTTGACGAAAGGTATATGGGCTACTATTTTCGTTTCATTTTGTTTTTGGTTTGATCGATAGACGGCTATGATTTTTATCGATCTGTTCTCATAATATACTTACCAATGAAAGATTTTGTTTTGCTTTGTCTATTTTTGCGTAGATACGATGTTGCGTTGCATCTCAATACATTTGGAGCTATGAATGTTATAAACTTCGCAAAAAAATGTGCAAATATACAGCTGCTCCTCCATGTATCCACAGGTTAGTAAAGTCCCTTCCAGTTGTGACTATTTTAATGACTAGTACCTTTTAAGATGATTTTATTTGCATAATTCTTATTAGTTTCCTTAGTGATGATTGATACACCATTAATTGTTGCTTTTATTGCCTTCAGTTGAATTTTAGTTTTCTACTATATGTTATTTAATTTTTTTTTTTTACAAGCTGTAGAAGATTAATAGTAGTATGTGAATTACATCAAACGGAATATAGGCCACAGTTATACTGAGCCTAAGTTATATGCCATTAAGGGAACCAATATAAAAAAAAAAATAAAAAAATTAGTAACCCCGATTCAGGGAAATAAACAACCAATTGATGCTTTTGGCAAGGATTGGGCCCTCACCTCCTCTATGGAAATGTACAAGGGGAGCGGGGTGCTTCGCAGCCCTGCCGAGCAGCCGTTCATCTCAACACGAACTGCTCGGATCTAATCCGAGTGCATAAAAATTTGAGCTGTCTGTTGCTCGGATTAAAATCCGAACCGTCAATTGTCGAGATGAACGACCGAATTAGACGCTTAGTACCACTGCCAGGTGTGGCTTGACAGCATCCCCGGATACTGTATGGATGCTCAATTAAGCTACACCCCGTTGCACTAGATTTTTCAGGCTTCTGCGTAGGCCTTCTATTAATTATGATCGGAGGCATCACTTTCATGCATGTGTACACATTTATACTACAAATTTAATTTCACTTCAAAAAAACTACTTCAACTAGTAAAAGAACCTCATTTAGGTAAAAGGCCACCTAAAAAAGATCTTTTTGTCACAATTGATTATTCCCTAAGATAAATCTCTCTCATATTTAGATTTTATGAAAATACTAGAATTGAATACACTAGAGACTAAGTATTTCTTCAGTAACAACTTTATATCTCTAAAAAACAAAAAAATATAAGTCAAATAAAATCAAAATAATATATTAGGTCAAACATTAATGAGTTTGGCATCACACTCAGCTCATGGTAGGCCTGCAAATGGACCAGATCCGATCCGAAACCGAAGAATCCGAATCCGGATTGGATCGGATCCTGATGGAATCAGATTAAATCCGTCATCAATCCGAATCCGAACTTTATTTTTTTTTTAAAACTTTTTATAAATTTTTTAAGTTTTCAAAAAAAAAAAAGTAAATTTTTTATTTTGAAAAAAAAATGTTTAAGAAGTTGTATTTTTATTTTAAAATGTTTATTTTTATTTTGCAAAATAATTTTTTTTTGAAAAAAAATCGTATTTAAAAAAAAAAATTTTTTTTTGCTAAAATTTTTGAAGTAAAAAAGTTTTCGGATCAGATTTGGATTTTCGGATTAGGTCCGGATTACCACTATCGAATTCGAGTTTTATCGGATTCGGATAGGATCCAAGTCTTATCGGATCCGGCTCGTTGACAGGCCTAACTCAAGGCTAGCTTGCACTCAGATGTCGCCTTAGGCCTTCATTGAAATTAGGCCACCTCTGTATGCTAGCTCTTTGCTCCTCCGCCTCTCTCTTTCAAGCCTTTTAATTAGGTATATTTCAAGACTTATTCTTTTTGGGTGTGTCGGAAATTCAACATGGTGAGATTGAGATTGCATTGATACATGAAGTAGAAATTTATGGAATCATAGGATCCAAAGAAGGCGTACCACCTGACAATTCCATCGATTATCATTTTTTTGTTGTCTTTTGCTACTCCGATCCATTACCATATTATATATATGTTTCTATCAAACGAGTACATTTCAACTTCTAAAAAACTACTTCAACCAGTAAAAGAACCTCAGGCAAAGGGCCTTCTAAAAAAGATCTTTTTTGTCACAATTCATCATGACTAGTGATTTTGCCACACCCTTTTTTGTTATTGCCACACCCCTGCAAGTGTATTTTTGCCAAAAAATACACTTGCAGGGGTGTGGCAATAACAAAAAAGGGTGTGGCAATGTCATTTTGCTTGATCATTCCATAAGATTAATCTCTCTCATATTTTAGATCTTATGAAAATACTAGAATCGTAGACACTAGAGACTAAAAAGTATTTCTTTAGCAACAACTTTACATCTTAAAAAAACAAAAAAAAGATCAAATAAAATCAAAATAATATACTAGGTCAAACATCAATGAGTTTGACGTCACACTCAGATTACTCAAGGCCAGCTCGCACTCAGATGTCGCCTTAGGCCTTCAATGAAGTTGGGTCACCTCTGTATGCTAGCTCTTTGCTCTTCCGCCTCTCTCTTTCAAGCCTTTTAATTAGGTATATTTCAAGACTTATTCTTTTTTGGATGCGTCGGAAATTCAACATGCTGTGAATGCGTGATTGAGATTGCATTGATACATGAAGTAGAAATCTATGGGAACATAGGATCCAAAGAGGGCGTACCACCTGACAATTCCATCGATTATCGTTTTCTTGGTGTCTTTTACTACTCCATTGCCATTATATAGGTTTCTATCGAAAGAGTACATTTTAAGGGTAACACTGGAAGTTTGGTATATTTTGATGTTTGTTTTCAGAAACGGGACAAAGATTTTCGGATATCCCAAAATATAAACGGGGACATTTAAAATGGATCAGAGGGATTATTTCATTTTTCTTAACCCTAGTTATTTAATTAGGCTTGAAAATGGTAATCTATGTTTTCAGCTTATGTATCCGGGGAAAAGGCGGGGCTCATACTTGAAAACCCCTACCGCATGGGTGAGACACTCAATGGAGGCGGTGGATTAGATATTGACGCAGAGAAGAAAGTTGTGGAGGAGAGATTGAGCGAGCTCCACACTAAAGAGGCAACAGATGCAGAGATTACAATGGATATGAAAGACTTTGGCATCCAAAGGTTTGATATATCCAACCTTCTTCAATTTTTTTTTTTCCGACGGTCAGGGTTATTAGGCCAGCTAGTTCACACGCATCTCAACTAATATCATTCCCAGTTCGGTCAAAGACAACATCCACGACGGGATATGAGAATTCTCGATAAACTAGCTACATTATTGCGGTCTAATTCCAAGATCGAATTCTGATCAATAATTGTACGTCAAGAGCAAATCCACCAACCAACCGGACTGCGGTTTCGAAACTTATTGATCATCAACTATAAAAAATGCATTACAATACGAATAGTCATCGACTCTAACTAGAAAAAATTAAAATAACATAACAAAAACTATAACAAATGGTGTTTGTCATTTGCACATGGAGTACGAAAAAAACTATAGTACATGATGTTATACTTTTTCAATGTAGTGCAAATATCATCTATTGCTAAGACAAACGCAACAAGGGATTCAAAATATTTAATAATTTCTCTAACATCAATTGAATATGGAAAAATCGAAGACGACTAACCTTTTTTCAATAAAGTTGAAGAAATCCACACAAAACTTCAAATGATAAATGGTTTTTTAATGTTTCGGAAGTCCACCACTGCTCTAAAGGAGAAATCCACACAGTGCTGCCATCGGAAATTTGGAACTGAGAATCGAAAATAAAAAGGAAATCCACTACAACACTAATGCCGAGTATATATTTAGGTTAACTTGTTTAATTTTTAAGGATAAGTTGTTTTAGAGTCAAAGTGTTGAGTTTTTTTTCCCCCTTAATTACACCTCATCCTTTATATTATTTCACTTTGGCCTATTGAATTTAGTTTTGAAATACTTTTTTGGATTTCCTTTCTTAAAAAAAAATAGAGAATTTAGGACTAGTATATAACAACAAATAAGATAAAAAATCTAGCGGTGGTGAGACTGTATAAGTTGGAGATAATATTTACATATAATAATTGTATTTTCTAAAATTCTTGTCGTGATGGCTGTCGCCACTAGACCCTCGTAGTTCCATCCTTTGCTGCTCGGGCA
This sequence comes from Rhododendron molle, assembly GCA_025413875.1. Lineage (NCBI taxonomy): Eukaryota > Viridiplantae > Streptophyta > Magnoliopsida > Ericales > Ericaceae > Rhododendron > Rhododendron molle. Next base: position 15,580,423 of record CM046400.1, on the reverse strand, counting down.
CCGCGTGGACATGGTCACGTGGTACCCACCCGGCACCAGAAAATGTCTCCCATATTGTGCTGTAGGGAAAATTAGGCGCAGTATGCACTAAATATCTATGTCATCTAGCTCCCTGTACTAAAGACTACTAGAAGGACCTGGAACTCTGTATAATTGGGCAGCCAATAAAAACGTAGGGCTGCACCGTATATTTAGGCAACATTTCTTTGATGGAGAGTTATGTGAGATTAATTAATTTAAGCCCTATACAACTACAAAGAATTTTCAAATCAATTAGGGGAGGGTTCTCAATACTAGTTTCTTGGATAATAAATTATTCTTAGGATAAACGAAAAACAAAAAAGTCCAGAACCACAAAAACATTTATTTATAAATAATATTGTGAGTGTTTGTATAAATGTGTTTGCGGTTGTAGCAAAATTGAAAGAAGAAAAGAAGAGAGGCTCAAACGTAGAAATTACACACTGGGTGGTGTGAAGATATAGAAAGGGAAAAAAACAAAAAGTAGGAATTCTATTGGCAATGGCCGAGTTAGGATTCGGATTCGGGAGTGACAACATAGATTCTAATTAAGCTCACTTGTGTTATTCTACATTTTTTTTCCGGAGAAACGCGAAGAGGAATTTCTAGAATTTTAGCTTTTGTTGTAGGCCTTTTTTATATTGTTAGAGAAAGAACAAAAATAACTTAGTCCAAATGAAAGTTCAGTGGCACATTAATAATGTTGTGTTCCGACTCGATCATTAATTCATGTTTTAAAAACACAATCTCAACATTAACTACGTAAAAGATGAATTTGTCCAAATATCATTAATTAGGTACCTAATCCAATTATTATATTTTAGTGTGAAAGAAAAGAAAAGAAAAGTTTATTTGAAGCTGGGGTGGGGTACGCATCCATGCACCCTGGCCACCCACGTACGCCAGTGATCACATGTTATCCCTGGACTGTTTGAGTTCGGAACCCACCTAATTAAATGCGAGGTTATTAAACTCTACCAGAAAACCGTACGAATTTATTAAATTAGAGGTGACCCTTTAGCCTCAGAGAGCTAGCTAGAAGCTCAAATTCGCAAGTTGTGTGACCACACATATTCAACTTGCTTGTGTTATCTTATCCTAATGGATGCATGCATGGGTCACTCTCTTACGAAACGTGATACTCGGATTCAAATCTCAATTCTCAATACATACTTACTTACGTAACGCACCCTCCTCCTATGTCCTTCCACACGGTTAAAGAGAGCGACATTCAACTTCTCAAATTTTTAGAAATGTCAAGATTGTCCGGTTGTTAACTTGGAAATCTCTGCATGCAGTCGAGTTTTGCAGTTTAAAACTGTCCTGAACAACCAATTGTAAAGAACGACGACAAGTAATTACCCAATGTCTCTCAGTCACCATGCTTTTTCTTTCTTTCTTTCTTTTTTTTTTTTTGTGTTGTTTTTGTTTTTGTAGTTTTCTCAACATAAAACTATAAACTTTATGCCCCATCATTTGGCATTTCCTAATACCCAAGTTTTTCATTTCTTGACGAGGTCGGTCTGAGGTAAGTGAGACTTCATTGTCTATTAAATTGGAATGGACCATATACACAAAGGCCTAGATCAAATGAGATGTTAAGGACCACTCGAAGGCTCGCTCGTTTTGAGTTTTGAAGGAGGTTTAAATGGAGAGAAAGAGGTAGAAAAAATACATCAAGGACTATGCGCAAGAATTTTAAAGCCCCCGAACGAACAAGCCCCGGTGATTCAAATTACAACTCTCGATCTAAAGAAGACAAAATGTAGTGGGAACACTTTTCGTCACATCACTCTTTCTGGCGACAGATGCTTCGGTTTTGTTTTGTTGTTGAAATGTTCCAAAAGATTAATTGGACGTATATTTCCGTTTGACAAAAAAAAAAAATAAAAATTAATTGGACGTGAGGCGTAGGGCACCGCGAAGTAGTGCTTCCTACCTAGGGCACTAGCTAGTCAAATTGTCATTTTCGTAGGCGAGGAAATTAAAAGGTCCAAAATTAGGACAACAGCCTCAATTTGAGAATTTTTTTTTGGAGCCGGGTGGGTACCATATGGTCGTGCTCACGTGCTGCACGCTCAGCACAGATTGAAATTCTCTCTCTTCTCTCACCTCCTCACCTCTCCTTTTTATCTCTTCTTTTTCTCTTCTTTTGGCATGGCCGCGCCGTACCCACCCGACACTGCAAAATTTCTCCAATTTGAGGCCGAGTAATCTAATAGTTCTGCTACACACACAACAGATTGTGCACATATTTTGTTGTGGGACCCACCACGGGTCCTACACAAATCATCCGAGCCGTTCATTAAATGTAAAACAAATTTTCAAGGGTCCCTGTAAAAAATAAGCTCAATCCGATGCCTATAGGTACTTCATCCAACCATCTAACTTTTCATTTAGATTTCTGGACAATGAAAAGTTATATGGTTGGATCGAGCACCTATAGAAATCGGATTGAGTTTATTTTTTACAAGGACCCTTGAAAAAATATTTTACATTTAATGAACGACTCAAATGATTTGTGTGGGACCCGTGGTAGTCCCACAACGAAATCTGTGCACAAATCTGCCGTGTGTGTAGACTTTCTGATAATCTAATTGGCAACTGCAGTAAATCTCCTTGTTACTGTTCACCTATCTCCCATTATTTTATTAGTTCTCTCTCTCCTATCCTCTTATTGTTCTCTGGAGCCCAAAGAAAAAAAAAGGGAAAAGGGCGAGAAATTATTTCTTTATTTAATAGTACGAGAAATTATTTCTTTATTTAATAGTAGATGATTGGTAAAATGCCTAGTGTTGGTTGAAAAAAGAAAGATGACTAGCTAAACCAAATAATTGTACTGTTCACTATAATTTAGCTAGGTCTTGGTTGTGGATGCCATTACACCACATTATTGCGCATGTATGAAAGGTTCAAAATTAACTAAATGTATATGTCTCATATGAATGTGTGGTGGCGTAGAAAGTAAAGCATGTGCTATCGTACAATGGTGATCAGCTAGACGGCTGCGTAATTATTCAACCATTAATTTGACATCATTGATCGGCACAAATCCTATTGAATTGATCACCTCTCATATATATTGGATTACAATGAGCACCAACCACCAATCGATGCCTCCCATACTTGCGTCGAAACAAAACAAAATAGGTCGTCGACACTTGAAGTACACTTAATTTTTAAATAACTCAAGGTTTGAGTTGCTTATGCGCACATTTATCTAATTTTTGAGAGACTAATCCTTTCGTTTATTAGTGTAGAGTTCAATTAAAATCGGAACAAGGCCTCGAATGAAACGGCCTCTCAAAACTTAATACTAGCAATTAGGATATTTCGAATCTGGGAGGGGAGCAAATTTCTAAATCTTCGCCCTTAACCACTAGACTAACTCATTGTCGACCTTGCGGATTTTCTTGTTTCCATTGTTCCAGAGCAAGGAAGCACGGATGGCCAAACGCCTATGTATTCACAAAGGCAATGGGAGAGATGCTTTTGGGGCACTTGAAAGGAAATCTGCCGCTTGTCATCATCCGTCCGACCATTGTAACCAGTACTTTCAAAGAACCCTTCCCCGGCTGGGTTGAAGGTATCAGGTAGACGTACAGAACTACCCTCTTTAACTTTAGCATCCGTCCGGCCCAGCCGTGTAGCAACATTATGTGATTTGATCAGGTTCTAAGACCGAGCTGGTGAAACAGAATCGATGAATACCCTAATTGTAATATACTATATAGGTTATGAATTTGATCTTTCATTAATCAATGATTCTATTGTGCGATTACAGGACGATTGATAGCTTAGGAGTTGGATATGCCAAAGGGAAATTGAAATGCTTCCTTGGCGATCCTGAATCCATAATTGATGTGGTGAGCAAGCAAAACTACTTGCTTTCGTAATATTTTAGTACCTTGAAAGTTGAGGTGCATATAGGCTGCTTTATAGAATATGACTTTGCGAGTTTCATTTTGTTTAACTCACCCGATGGGTTGGTGGACACAACGTTTTGTTTCTATTTCAATCGGTGAACAATAGTGGGTTCATTTTATCTGATCGGGACTTATCCTGTTGTCTTAATCAACTATATTTATAGAGTTTGTTTACCCAATTGTCTGGGTGGTGTGGCCAAAATTAATTAGTACTTTGTTGATTCATCCCCTTTTGACAATCCCTTTCATCGATCCCCATCGTTTACGATGGTGAGAGGTAACTACCACAAAAAGTAAGGGATTATACGATCATTTGCTAGACGGTAATGATATATAGATATAATTCAACAGTATTCGACATGATAAATATGTACCTATGCATACATTGTCGCAGCCTGATTCTATCTTACTATTCAGCAGTTTATAACTACAAATTACATATCAATGACAAGCCATCCTGCTTGAGTTTTTTCGTACAATCCTTCGACCCAGATCTCGAGCAATACATGTCCAGCCACGATTATCGTATGTTTATATGCAGATACCGGCAGATATGGTGGTAAACGCAATGATGGTCGCCATGGCTGCAAATGCAAATCAACCTTGCTACCCAGACGATGATCAGATAGCAATTTACCAAGTGGGTTCTTCGGTGTCAAACCCGATAAGATTTACTTGTATCCAAGATTATGGACTCCGTTACTTCACAAGTAATCCTTGGATTGGTAAAGATGGGAAGCCTATCAAAGTCGGAAAGGTCACAGTTTTGAGCTCCATGGATAGCTTCCACAGATACATGGCCATTCACTATTTGCTCCCACTAAAGGTCTGTTTGCATGCATGGGTTACTTTCGCGTGTTTCGATATATAGTTGAACATAACATGTTTGGTTGATATTTATCGGAACTTGTTTTCAAAAAAAAAATTAGGAAGAAAAACGCTGAAAACAACCTACTAATTAAGATGTCAGGAAAATTAAACAACCTACTTAAACGAGACTCTACGTGAGGTATTCCTTTCATTTTTGGTTCGATGGTCAGGAGTGTCCGGACCTACTCAACGAAACTCTCAATAGGAGAAATAGAATCATGTAATTCACCAATACGACTGAGACCTACTCAACGAAACTCCCAATAGGAGAAATAGAATCATGTAATTCACCAATACGACTGAATATGACGCATGCCGTTGACTTCACTAATTATGTCCACATTCTCACCAACACCAATCTTGTTTCTTGTTTCTTTTTTATTAAATTTCCACCTTTTCATTGTCTTGTAGGGATTAGAAATAATTAATATTGCATTCTGCCAATATTTTGGAGGAGTGTACCGTGATCTTCATCGAAAAATCAACTTCGTGATGCGGTTGATAGAACTTTACCAGCCCTACTTATTCTTCAAGGGAATGTGAGTTTATATGTTTCTTGTATGAGGCAAATTCACCACTTCTTCTTTCACATTGTGCTAATTATTGGGGATGATTTTTTCGTTTCAGCTACGATGATATTAACACGGAAAAGTTGCGTATGGCAGCGAAAGATAGTGGCGTTGAGGTAGATGTATTTAATTTCGACCCGAAGACGGTTAACTGGGAAGATTACTTCATGAATACTCACATTCCAGGCATAGTAAAATATGTGTTTAAGTGATGAACAAAAGCATACAAATTACATGGTGTGATTTTGGGGGAGTTTTTCTCAATTGTATATTTTCATTTGTTTTAGAGGTGTTATTCGAATATGTTGCTGCAAAATGTGTAGTGTACTTTCAAGAAAAGTGTTGATTCAGTTGCCCTCTATAATAGCTGAAATAGATGCATTTGAATATACAGAGTTGCAATGTGCTTTGTTTGTTTGCTTTGTAATCCTTTCAAACCACTCCATGTTTGGATCTTGAATAGTGGAGAGAAGAACTCCCCTGCACGTACTGCGAAAAAACCTTGGAGCCACCTATGCGTAAAAATTCTTTGGATTAGCAAAGGCTGATGGGGGCCACAGAGATTTAGTCCCGTGGTGCCCAAAAGCTGGCCTCGAGATACTCTGTGTTACAAAAAAAAAAAAAGAAATTTACTAGCAAATGAAGTTCAATTTATTACCTTACCTATTAATTTCCAAATACGGTAGGATAAATTTATCATATGGAACTTATCAATCATGATAAATTTATCGATTATGATGAAATAGTTATACTTCTATTTTGGGTAAATTTCTCTTATATTGATTTCTTCGACTTCCACGCGAATTTCACTTTAGTCCTTCTATTTTTATTTGGACAATAATAACCTTGCCGATTTCAATTGCATTTCAGTGTGACTCCTCGATCTGTAGAATTCCGTCCAAATTTTGGATAGCAAATATCCATGTGTCATCCTCGCGACAGCTTGAAAGGGCATATTGGTCATCCTCTTCCACCCTCTTCCCACGACATTAGCTAAATCCCCAAACAGATCTAAAAATAGAGAGGCTAAATCCCAAAATTTTGTTTCCCCCAAATTATTACTTCCCACCATTTGATATGCTTTCCCCCAAATTATTACTTCCATGTGTATAAACATGGCTAAAATGGACCGGAATAGGTAGATAAAAGGACATGGGTAATTTTCCCTTTTTCTTATCTGTAGCGATGAAGTTGGTCGGTGGTGGCAACCTGTGCAAGCAGTTGTGGGGGCTAATAGTCAAGACGCAGTTGAATTCGGATGGATAAAAATTGGATTTTGGGAGTGCATAACAACATGCCGTTTGGGGAAATTTTTCATTATCTGTAAATTCTTTTTTGAAAAACTAGCAATATATATAGTTACACCAATAAAAACAACTAATGCAAACGACACAATGTCGACAACCACTGTCCAGTGCAGTTGGTATGTCATCTCTTCCCTAAGGGGAGGTCTTGGGTTCGACTCCTGCTGGAGCAATACCTTCGGGTCCCAAGCTATGGATAGCTTCTGGACTTCGTGCTAATCCTAACACCCTCCACTAACCCCCGCTGATGTATGACGATTGAAAAAAAAAAAAAACGACACAATGTCCGGAAAAACTATCAATACAATTACTATATCAAGGGTTCGACTGTTTGAGTCAAAGCCCAAGCCCGTTAGGCCCATACTTATCAGGGAACCGTATAAGTACCTTCTCGTTTTGAAATCCTAGGGTTTATTCTCCTGCTTCTTCTTGTTCTCTTCTTCTTCCCCAACTAAGCATGAGGAAGAATCACAATCACACCCCGGAGAGCAAGTTCCGCCACGACCTCGACCTCTGCTCCAAGAAGAAATCCCTCCCCGCCGCCATCTCCCTCTACGAAACCGCACTCTCCGACAAGCTCCGCCTCAACCACTACCACTTCAACGCCCTCCTCTACGTCTGCTCCGAAACCGTGACCGACCCATCGAACAGGGCCTCGGCGTTCGAGTTCGGCTTCCGCGTGTTCGACCGCATGCTGGCGGGCGACGTCAAGCCGACGGAGGCCACGGTCACGGCCGTGGCGAGGCTCGCGGCTGCGGTCGGAGATGGGGACCGGGCCTTTGGGCTCGTTAAAACCATGGGAGAGTATACGGTTACGCCGAAGCTGAGATCGCTCGAGCCGGCGCTGTTTTGCTATTGTAGGAATTTGGAAGCTGATAAGGCTTATGAGGTTGAGGACTACATGGTTAGCGTAGGGGTGAGCGCAGAGGAGCCGGATCTCGCGGCTCTTTTAAAAGTGAGCGCGGATACAGGGAGGGGAGAGAGGGTTTATGGGTATTTGCATAAGTTGAGGAGGGCAGTGAGGTGTGTGAGTGAGTCCACAGCGGAGATTATCAAGGGTTGGTTTGGTGGGGCCGGGGCGGGGGAGGTGGGCGTGGAGGAGTGGGACAGTGAGAGGGTGGAAGAAGCTGTTTCGAGGAACGGGGGTGGGTGGCATGGGCTCGGGTGGCTTGGGAAGGGTGAGTGGGATGTGAGGAGGGTGAATGTGGATGTGGGTGGTGGTTGTGTAACTTGTGGTGAGCAATTGGTTTGTGTTGATATTGATAGAGATGAGACCGAAAAGTTTGCGCAGGCCGTGGCAGGGCTAGCCATGGAGAGGGAAGTTCAGTCTAATTTCAAGGATTTTCAGGTGGGCAGTTTTAAGTAGAGTGTAAATTTTAGGACTTTGGGTAACTAGAGTATTTGTAGGTTTGAGAATGTATAGTGTATACAGCTTCTAACTTATATGATTTCTGCTATCGGACTGTCTTTTCCACTGTCTGTTATCAACTTATCACTGAGTTGTAATAGTTTCCTTATCTAGTTCCGTATGGTTCGTTTCAAACAATGATCAGTGGGGTAGGAAAATGAGTGACATAGTTTGTTTGCGCATGGAATTGGTGCCAATAGAATTGAGGCCTGATTTTTGGTTCTCAGGTTTACCAAATGGACAATGGATTGTTTTTAATCAGAAGATCTCTGCTTGAAAAAGTGTTAACTAAAACGTTTCTTGGTGTTTAGCTATCAGGTTTGGTTTGGGTTTAGAAAAGCTAGTTACATTTTGTCCAGAATAGAACTGTATATTTTCTTGATATTGTGCTATACTAGAAGATTACACATATAAGACAATGAATGGGGATGGAGCAAACATTGGTTAAGGACTGGCTGATTTTACTCTTATTATCAATGATTTTAGTCCCTCCCTGCCCCCTCCCCCCCAAAGATGCTGATTTTACTCTTGTTATCAATGATTTCTTAAGGACTGGCTGGACACACATGCTGAATACGAAGCTATAGTGGATGGAGCAAACATTGGCCTTTACCAACAAAATTTTGCCGAAGGTGGATTTAGTATTTCTCAGGTTGTACACCTTGAGCTGGTCATTTGTTGCTTTTTTGTCTTGTACTTGGTTTGGCACACTTACAACAGCTATTCTCTTTGACTTTGAGTAATAGTTTCTGTTTTCTCAAAATTGCAATAGAGCAGCTTGATGCTGTGGTGAAAGAATTACATAGCAGGAGCAACAAATGGCCGCTTGTTGTCTTGCACAATAAACGAGTCAAGTCACTTCTAGAAAATGCTTCCAATCGAAAGTTGCTTGAGGAATGGATAGCTCAAGGAGTGCTTTATGGGACCCCACATGGATCCAATGATGATTGGTACAATCTCTGGACCGTTGAAATCTCTCTCTCTCTCTCTCTGCTCAGATTTCTCAATGTTGTTCACTATGGTGTGCATCTTCTTATTGGAGTTTTTTTTTCTTTAATAAAAAATAACAGTGTATGCTTTTTATTATTTTGGCTTAGATGTTTGCCATATCTTGAAGATGTCTCCTCTGCAAACATGCTAATGATGGTTCTTAACCATGGTTTAGGTACTGGCTTTATGCTGCTGTTAAACTTAAGTGTTTGCTTGTGACAAATGATGAAATGCGTGACCACATTTTTGAACTGCTGGGCAGGAGCTTCTTCCTCAAGTGGAAAGAAAGACATCAAGTATGTTTTGCATGAAAGCTTATACCTCACTTACTTCTTAAGGCCAATTTCTAAGGGTTCATTTGCAGTTAGCTTTATATTTATATGTCTAATCCTCCAAAAGTGCAGTTTGTATGGCATTGGCTACTAGAAGTTCAGTTCGGGATCACTAAGGCAAAATAAGTGATCGTACACAAATACAACATGAGGGAATTTCACATGCTGATATTTCGTAAAAATCTCTTTTAACGAAGTGCTAAAGTGTGTCTTGGGACTCTTTCCTTATGCACACACATCGTTATTTTCGTCATATTGAAATACCTTTGTGATGAAGTAGAAAGGAAATCTTTGACCTTACTTTCATGTTCCATTTTATAAGACTGATGACAGTAATTTTGTAGATTAAAAGCAAGCACATCCTTTCATTTTACTCTTCCCCACCCAATCTGTATCCTTCCGTGGTCTCTGTTGTCCCTGTAAATCTTGCTCTCGTTGGGGAAGGCCACATGCCACGGGGAGAAATGCCATTTTTCCTTTCTCCTAAGAATTCCATCGTAGGTAATGGAATCATGTCGTTCTCGAATACACTGTAGGAAAAATTTTCAAACAGCTTCTAATCTTTCAAATGGTCACAGAATGTAGCATGATCCTTTTTTAACCATTTATCAGCATCCATTATATCTAGACTTAATATTTTGAACTGACTTGTTTTCCCTCCTCTTGGTATGGATATCGTCAGTCATATCTACAATTTAAAGTGGAACATGACACTTTTTCCCCTTTTTTAAACAAAAAATCATCAATTTGTAACGACGTTTGGCCTTACACTAGTTGTAAAATACTAAAGCCCAAGGGAAGGGGTTGGGCTACTTTGTATTCAGCAGACCATTTTTCATGAACACCTGTGACCTGCCTTTGGTTCATATGGTCAAATGTATAACGCGCCTAAAGAGAAGTAAATATGTTGGAGGCATTGGGTTTTCATCATATATGTGTTATGGCAACGGATCCCTTCATGGTATGGTCTGAATTCGTCATAGAGCATCAAATGTGCCTTTCATGTTAATATAGTCTATCACTCTATCTACGCCTCTCTGAAAGGAATACTATCTTTCTCGTTATACATGCAAAGGAAAAACAATTCATAATTTCATACTAACAAGTAACAAGGCAAAGTAGGAATTGCCCTGTAAGCTGAACTTTTTCAAGAACTTCGTACGTGTCTTTGTTTGGGAAAAGTAAGATTTTTGTGTCTTTCCATTGTGTGTTTTAGGTTATTCATTTTGCTTTCTGCGGCTAACATGTTAGATATTGTCATTGATGTTATTATCTGTGCTATGGATTTCACGTCCAATTTTCAGTTCTTGTCACTTGTTATGTTTAATACTCGATTGCATAAGATATGGATTCTCATGAAAATTTCTGGTAAATAAATTTCGTTCACCATCTCTTTCTCAGGTTCGATATACTTTCCTGAAAGGTGACCTCAAACTTGAAATGCCTCCCTCTTACTCTCTTGTCATTCAGGTTTTCTTCTAACTTCAGTCCTTGTTTCATTCCTCTATTTTCAAGTACGAAATGTGTAATCCTTTCAAGATAGAGCACATTTCTAGCAACACTATTTGAAGAGAAATCATTGATGATAGAACCACAATATTAGGTCCAAGAGTGCAGAACAACATCTCTTGTACTTTTTTGTGAACATAATACAAAACATCTTGTTCTGACTGAATATTCTGGTTCTATCGAAAATCTTCTTTTTAGGATGTGCCCTCTCTTTTTTCTTTCTACTTGAGCACATATCATACAATTTCGAGTTGAGTTTTGTTCACCCTCCACTTAAGAGGGTGAACATTACCCTCATTTCTATTGGTTGAAAGGGTGTGGATCCCACCACAAGGTGATGTCATGCTTACCAAAAAGTATATTGCATGATAAGCATGACGTCACTTTGCGGTGAAGGCGAGGCGCTTGACCCTCCATGGGGCGAGGTGTATGCCCCGAGGCATTGAGGCGTAAGCCTTTTGTTTTTTTAATATTTTAAGTGATTAAATTAATAAAATAACTTAAAAATACAAAAAATGCGCATTTAATAAAGATAGATTAATGCAAAAAGATAGCATAAAGTAGATTATCAGTTAATGACTTACCTTATTAGTTAATAACTAACTGAGAAACCCTATAACATCACATTACTAGTTATTAACTTTTTATCTTATTAACTTATCACTTTATTAGTTATTAACAGAGCACATCAGTTCGTCACTTAGTAAAGGAAAACAGAGCACAATTGTTTAAAGAAAAACAGAGCATGACTGTAGATGATGATCGACTTCAACAAGGCAACAGAACGAGAGCGGGGTTGGAATTATGAAATTACCGAAATTAGATCAGGAAAATTTCTCTCCTGAGGCTTACGCCTCACCTATCGAGGCGTAAAAGGCGGCTGAGGCATACACCTCGGTGTGCCTAAGGAAATTAGGCGACTGTCTTTGTGGTTCACCGCCTAAATTTTCACGCCCTGAGGTGTTTTGGCATTGCCTCACTGCCCCAACGCCCCGAGACGCGCCCAGAAAATGCCTTTGAAAACATAGGTGGGATCCACACCATTTCAACAAATAGGAAAGAGGGTAATGTTCACCCTCCTTCAAAATTGCACTCTACAATTTCTCTTGTGTTTCCAGTAGTCATAAAGGCTTTACAAGGCGCTTAGTTTTACTGACAAGTTTAAGTTTGTTCTTCTAAAAATATAGACTGCTGCCATTTAATTCTATTGATTATGAATTTGTACAAACGGGTGTTTTCGCTTTATCAGAGAGATTAGATCCAATTAGTCATTTTATGGTGCACTCAGACACTACTCAATTGTTTCAGGAATCAGAAAAAGGAAATTGGCACGTGCCTCTAGCTGGGGAATGGACTGACGAGTCTTCAAGAACTTGGCTATGCATCGCCAGGCCAGGTTCTTGTGAAGCTTCTGGCAGAGACAACCACAAATTGGTGGTCAAGTCATGCGATGCAAAGAGCATCTCAAATGACAAATTACATGGGAATTCAGATTCTTCACCAATTCGTGATAAACAAACATGCACTACCGGTAAAAGAAAGGAAAGGTCAGTATCACCATCTAGACTTGATTGTTAGCCAACTTGTGATATTTGACAGGTTCCTTTCCTCAACTGCATATTTATGAATCTGTGGTTCAGTCCCGGATCGTGTTGTAAGGTAGAGCATAGTGCTTCTTGCATGACCCTTTTTTTCTTTCAACTTGAGCAACATTTGCTGTAACAGCAACGTTATAGGATTCAGGCCCTTGTTCTGCTGTTCATTTTATTAGCAGCAGCAAGAGGAGGCTGTGCGGTGGATACTGGATATAACTTATATGCTTTTTGAATTTACCTAGATACTAGCAGATTGCCCGTGCATTAAAGCACTCCCAACAGTAATTTCATATTTTTCCCTAATTCGTGCATCAGAAAGTCTATCCACACAGATACACTGTGCACAGATCCTACACAAACGGTTCCGTGGGGCCAACTACGGGGTCCCCACAAACGATCCAAGCTGTTCATTGAATTTAAAATATTTTTTCGAGTGCCTCCACGCAAAATCAGCTAAATATGATATCTCTAAGAACTCAATCCAATCTTATGACTTTTCATTTGGATTTAAGGTGATTAATTAAACAATATTTCAAATAGAAAACTGGAAATGAAGTGGAAGTTACCATTCCTGGCCCTATTGGGTACTGAGTCGTCGTCTCAACTTGCCTCGTATCTACCCGTCCAAAACGATAAAGGTACTTGTTAAGAAGGTCACCATGCCTATACGTTTTCTTCAGTAGTCCAAGCCCTGGTCTACATAGCTAGCTCAAGGAGTACTGAGGCGTCTGCCAGTCTCATCAAAAAGTTGAGCATAGTTTGGCTTGTTTTATTAGGAGAAGTTTACAATCACACCGGCCGCGTACCGGCGATGACCGTTTGGTAGTATCGTTGGTTATTATGAGTTCCATATAAGTTGGGTGTGACATGGGTGTTTAATTAATGTTTGTCACAAAAATGTTTCATCTCCTTGTTGGATAGGTGCTTGCATGCACAACCTAGCATTTCAATCAACAAGCCAAACTTTTATTTCATAAATATAGCATCATAAAAGAAAAGAAAACATATACTATCATATTTTCTTGACATAAAGCCATTATTACATAAAAAGTGACTGCAATATTTAGAATGTGGGAATTTTTTTTTTTTTTTTTGGGGGGTCAATCAGAAGAGGTACTTGACAACTCCAGGAAAGTGAATATTCATGAAGTATTGTTCCCAGTCAATGCACTTTGGATCAAAATAAAACACTCCTTCCTCTTCGCCACCACTTTCTCTTGCTTCCATTCGCAACTTTTCAGTGTTGAGATCGTCAAAACTGTGTACAACAAATTATTGCCAACAGAACATTGATAGTGTGTTGTGATCATCAACGTTAGAAGTATTACAAGACCTTGGATTTGTAGTAATGGAAAATGTGGAACAGGAAACCAAAAATGTAAGTGAAGTAAAATTCATATATATATATATATATATATATATATATATATATATATATATATATATATTTTTGGTTTCTAGAAAATTTGGAAATATTATTTTACCAAAATTTATTGGTTATCTAAGTGCATAATAAAATTTTGAAGTAATTTAAATCATCTTCCTTTTTTTTTTGTTTTGTTTCTTTTTTTCACTTGAAAAAGTCCCCATCTGAGACCCATAATATATACTAAATGGATTAAGAAAAAGGAAAGAAATTGCATTAAAATGGTACTTACATTCCTTTAAAAAACAAGTATGGCATGTAAAGCTCCACTAATCGCAAAAGAAACTTCATCTTTCGTTCCTGGTTGATATATGTTGCTTTTGGGCAATGACAGAGTGCTACATTCAACAATTTGAATACCTAATAATTAACAAAATAAATAACTACTTTAGTTGAGTGTAATTGCAGGCTTTGACAATACTTAAAAATGTTGGAAATGCCAAAAAATTGCACAAAATTTGGATACTCTCACCTGCCGGAGTTATAATTTCAACTGTTGAACGTCGTCGTTATAATTTTATGAACAAAAGTTGAGACCTTGTTTGTTTCCAGCATACATAGCATTGACGTTAACGTGGGGTGATAGAAAGAGAGAAGGAAGTAGGTACCTTCAATGGCATTAAGTAATGGATAGTCACGTATTTCCGATAGCTAGTGGTATTGCTGAACACTCTGATCTTGCGTACCTTAACGGGATTTCCACTCCTCCTGTCGATCCATGGGTTCTTGGTGAAGTAACGAAAGCCACACACTTGAATGCTGTCATACCCTAATGGGTTCCTAAGAGAGGATCCCACATGGTAAATCATGAATTTGGGATGTTGATTTGCGGTGGCATTCACAGCTATGGCCACCAGCATAGAGTTCACCACCATGTCCCCAGGTATCTGGAAAAATGATCAGTGAGAGAGAGAGAGAGAGAGAGAGAGAGAGAGAGAGCTTTTTTACCATGTCAGCAACTGACTCTGGATCAAATAACAAGCAACTCAATTTTCCTTTTCCAACTCCAAGGGCAAAGACATCCATGGTTCTGCGCTTTGGCAATTTCAGTAGTCCATTATGCTTCTTTTGGGGGAATGAGTAAAGGATTATAGGAGGAATAACGCCATGGAAAACAGATCGACCAGGGCTCTTGAGATGAAGTGTGCTTGTGTTTTACCAATCCCACGTCGGTTGGAAACAATACTTGGAACGTCCTTAATTTGCTGACATTGCGCACTCTTTTAGTTCAAGATTTGTCTCTTCCGGTCTACTTGACCCGTGGCCGGTTCACCGATTCAACTGCTTATTTTCAGCGGTGTTTGAAAACTAGATTGTTTTTTAGAAAATAACAGGTTTAGGCTTGGTCCAGACTGGCACATGGTCCGGTTGGCAGTTCAACCGGTTGAACTGTCCGTCCGGTCTGAGTTTTAAAATATTGACGGAAACCCTCAACTTTCAACGGTTTTAACTGCCTTTGACTTTGTAAATGACGTAATTCGAAGCTAATTATCCTTCCTATCTAGATAGGGTGTAAAGCCCACCGGCAGACCCAATTTGATAATCCAAACTAATTATCCTTCCCAGATCGTTCATGCGAAAATTAGGTTGGTGGCAATGGTAGCCATTTGATGAGATTCATTTGTCTCCAACAAAATGAGAACTTCATTCTCAAAATAATAGTTTTGTGACTTTTGTCCATTTTGATAGATACCCATGTGGCCTAACATATATCCGGTCATCTGCTCACCTAATTTTGTTCATAATTAATTCGCTCGATTGATCCTCCAAATAAATAAGGCCTAGTTTCAAAATCAAAAAAAAAAAAAAAAATAGGCCTGGGCGTTTTTATTTTTTGTCCTTATTCAAAAATTTTCGCATTTGAGAGTTTTCCGTCAAACATTTATAGATTGTTGGTTCGTCTCGTCGAGATAAATCGAAAAAGAAAAAAATTATGAATTTTATCTAATATTTTTGTAAATATCCAAAATTTTATATAACTCTCAAATGCGGGAAAAAAAAATTGAACAAAGATAAAACAAAAAATGCCCCAAGAGTTTTTGTGTTTGTGTGTGTGTGTGTGGGAAACTAGGCCAAATTAGGATAATCAAAGTCGGGCTCGGAATACACACACATGCACACACAAGGATATAAAGATTGGGTATGATCGAGTTACCTCAAACCTTCAATCCATCCTGGGAATGGTTCTTGATAAGTACTGGTAATAATACTTGGACGTATGATTGCTAGAGGTAGATTTCCTTTGAAGTGCCCAAAAACCATTTCTCCCATTGCCTTTGTGAACGTGTACGTATTCGGCCATCCAAAATGCGTTGCCCTAATATTTCACAGCAACCAAATAAACAAATTTACAAATTAGCTATATATACACCTAGTAAGAAAGTCCATGTTGTATGTCCCTTCGGGTTGGAGTCGAGTCGGCCATATTCATTATCGTACATAATCTAAATAAAGGTGTGCATCGTAACATTACTACTGCAGACCTTTGAATTCCAAAGTCCTTCATGGCCGCTGTAACTGCTTTTTCGGTAGCCTCCTCAGCTCGAACATCGCGTAGTTTTTCTTCAACCAACTGCTTCTCTACCCAAATGTCCAAACCGGAGGTTCCATTGAGTGTCTCACCCATAGCGAATAGCCTCTTTAGAATGACTCCGTCCCTTTCACCGCATACGTAAGCTGAAATAAATTACACCATATTTCACTTGGAAATTAATATATATATATATATATATATATATATATATATATATATATATATATATATATATATATATATATATATATAAGATTGTTTTTAAAAACTGGGAACACAAATTGGTTACCAGTAGATACGTGAAGAAGCATCTTTATATTAGTACATTTCTTGGCGAAGTTGAGAACATGCATGGCTCCCATGACATTGATACCCATTGCAATATCATATCTGAACCCAATCAATGTAAATAAGTGAGAAGACATCACACTTAGAGTGGATTTCGACTAAGTTAATTATTTTAAAGACGATGTGTATTGGAGTAAGTGATTTTTAGTTAGTTTTTTGATAAAAATTTTTTTTGGGTCATTTATCGTTCATCTTGATGATAGAAATAAAAATATATATAAAATTATCAACCCAAGGTGAGAAAAGCTCAGATAAAACATAAAGACATTAGGGCTCCGTTTGTCTGATCGTAAAATATTTTCCTGTAAAATGTTTTATTCATTTTTGGGTGTTTGGTTCTACTAAACCCGGGTAAATGTTTTACTTAGGAAAACATTTTCCAACAAACTGAGGTAAAATAACTTTTCGAGAAAATTCGGTAAGTCTTCCAGATCAATTCTCCGTTCTCCCGATACCTCATCAAATATAACCAATCAGGCAATCCTTCACATAGTCACATTTATCTCTCGTCTCTCTCTCCTCCACTAAATTCCTTTCTCTTTCTCTCTCTCTCTCTCTCTCTCTCTCAATTTCCCAGTTAGATTCTCCTATTTTTTTTCTATTTCTTTGGCCCATGACTCTCTCTCTCTCTCTTTCCCTTTCTCTCTCACACACACACAAACACACAAATGTATATATAGATACACATATTTATGTGCTGAAAAAAACTTCAATTATCAACCAAACACCGGAAAACAAAAACAAAAAGTTCATATTTGGCAAAATTATTTTCCATGAAGAATATTTTTTGGTGTAAAATATTTTACATTGAAACAAACGGAGTCTAGAAGTCAGTTGTTTCAAACTTTTTTGTATTTTGTGAACCTTTTTTTTTTTTTTTTATAGCTTTTTGTCGGCTTAGTAACCTTTTCGGTCTCTAAAGTATCAATTTCGTCTTAATTTTTACTTTTCATATTTATCTCATAAAGACGAATACCGAAATGAAAATTAGGTCAAAGAAAACTTTACAGACCACAGCAACACGTAAATTTGTCTTGTACAAATGTAAAATTTCGTCTTTACTGATGAGAGAAAAAAAAAAAAAAAAACTTTTCTCTAGAGTACTGCTACATATGTAGAATGATGTGGCATGTGCCTTGCATTTCAAATTAAAACATCCAGCATGGTGGCTGCATATACGTTCGTATATATACACACATAAAAGTCAGTCCATACATGATTTTTCGTAAATTAATTTCATTCGATTCATTTTCACGTTTGGCTTGGTGGAGAAAATCAATCTTCATATTGTGTTGTTGTTCACCTTTCATCAAATTTGGTTGTCGCGGCAGAATGTACAATAACATCTATGTCTCTCCACAATTCATCTCTCAGATCACTTTCTTCGAGACTGATCAAGTCTTCACAAGTAACATCTCCTGAAACTGGAATCACCTTAATTATCTGAAATACGGGAATTGAAATCTTTACCCCATTTCTCACGTAGAACTTTAAACAGCTCTGTCCCTATGACCTATGTATGACATGAAGTATGTTAATTATATGAAATGTAGAGCAAGCTAGAAGATATGGAGAATGCTTTTTGAGTGTCATGACGGCTCTTGCAAATGCTATATTGTCACGTAATTTTTGTAAACCTGAAAAAAAAAATTGTATTTTACATGGATAAAAAATTGAAATAACCATAATAAGTAAAGACAAGCATTGAGAGACGTCTCGGAGAGTGCATAATTCTCTCCTACTATGACTACTCCCACATTCTCAACTTACCTCTTCGCCTCTCGAAGTTGTCCTTTTTATTTTTAAAGAGAAAGGTGACCACAACAAATGACAGAGGGGTGGAAGGAAAGGGAAAAGATGAGTTTGGCCAATAGATGAAGTGATGGGTATTTTCACAAAATGGTCTGTAGGGGAGAAAATCGAAAAGATACTAACTTAAAACTATCTTCAGATCGACAGCAGCTGCAATTTCATTAGCTATTTTTGTCGGAGGGAATCAATAATAGGAACAAAACCATTCTTAACGAGGCTCAAACAGTATGCCGACCAGTATGAGGTATATATTGATAAGTCTTTGGAAATTCGTCTTGATGATGACGATGATGATGAAGGGTATTTAATCATTACTTTCATTTCTCTCTCTATTCCTTTCCATTCAAAATCCAAAATCCAAATAATAAACACGGTTCCACATAGCATAGCATAGCATAGGTTTTTTTTTTTTTTTAAAAAAAAAAAAAATTTGTTTACAGCAGTTTAAAAGAACCTTAGAAGTTCCGTAAATTGATTACAAAAGTTCTAATTAAAGAACTGCGTTAGAAATTTTCTACTTCTTTTCTTAGAAGAAATGCGCAATGGAACAACAATTACTAGACGAAAAGAGTAGTACAAATTTCAATACCTCATCATGAAATCGTTGTGTTGCTGAGCCTGCTGCAGCATCTTTAGCTCTTATTAAAAGAAAGAGCTTTTTAACGTTTGGCTGAATCCTTAGTATCTTCTCCACCATAACTGCATATTTCAAAGAGGGTCATGACTCATGCATTAGTATATGAGAGAGAGAGAGAGAGAGAGAGAGAGAGAGAGAGTACTCTTTGCCAAAAAGCCGGTGCCACCAGTGACTAAAAGAGTCTTGTCCTCAAAGAACCGGATTATGCTGCCCATTTCAATAGGAAGAGAAACGAATATTGGGAATTTAGGATCGATCAAATAGATGAAGATTTGATCCATGGGATCTCTCTCATCACTTATTTATTCTAGATTGCTGGTATCTATGTACTCACTTCGTCCTCATTCTTTAGCTCCTTTTTGGAATTCTAATTTAATAAGGAGACATAATTATTGAATGTTTGATCATTTGATTTTTCAATTTTACCCTTGAATTCCCCTTTTTTGTTAATAGAACTTATTTTTCGGAAGGTTAAAATGGGAAATTCATTGACTTTTAGCCATTTAGTTCTGAAGTGGGATAAAAAATTGGGGACTGCAAAAAGTGGTAATTGGGACTAAAGAATAGGGATAGAGGGAGTACCTGATTTTGGAAAATTTATTTAGTGATGGTGATCCAACAACCTTCTAATCTACCTATTTTGAAGGAATTCAGTAGTAAGTATATGAACCCCAACAAAAATGTGCGGTGAAAATTGGTCTTGGGGCATCGTGTGACATTGCCTCAAACCACTGAATAAATTACTCTTTGGTTAATTACCTGATTTGGTTAGCAGCTTAAGGTACGTTTGGGGCTGCAGGATCTTTAAAGTAGGTTCGACCGCCTGCTACAGAGGAGCGACAGACGGATCAGAGCAACGGATAAGCAGACGGGCGGGGGGCCCTTCAATCAATACTATAGATTTAATAGCACTATTGTTAGAATATGTGTGAACGTTGAGTCCCATATCAAATAAACCAAAAAAGAATTGGACCTTAATATACAATTGGATGGCTCACCACTTACAAGGCTTAGCCTTTTAAATGGATATGGGTCATTCAGAGTATATTGGGCCCAAGTAATATGGTGGACTCTTTATCGTTACTTTCACACAAATTGAATCTTGAGTACGCAGTGACGGGTCGATGTATTGGACAAACTCCCAACAACTACCAACAATTAAAGAAGCCGGTGGGAACCATTAATATGAAAGAAAAAAGATTGAGATCTGATTCACCAAGAAAAAGAAAGGTCGATGCAATTGAGAAAATCTAAAGCAGACACACTACTAATAGTGATAGTTGGAACAACACGTTTCTTCAATTTGAAAACGAGAAGCCTCACCCATGTCAGCGCGGAGACGGAACTAAGGGCATGTTTGATTGCAAATTTCGTTTTGGGGGGATTCGTAATGGGGTGGAATTAGAATTGAAATTGAGAATGAGGTGGGATTATTAATGAGGAGATGAATCATTTATTCATGTTTGTTTTGCACAGGATTAGGATTGAGAATGAGGTAGAATTGTAAATAATATGTTTGTTTTGGCTAGGATTAGAATTGTGATTGAGATTGAAGTGGGTTTTTAAACAAATCTTGCTCAATCCCATGGCAATGGGATTACTAGTAACCGCCCCCCCCCAATTGCTAATACCCCAATTTTGGGGGATTAACAATTAAAAAATTGGTCTAGGGTCCACTATAGCATGTTTCTGACCCACTAGGTCCACTGATCAAATTTCTAACCCACCAAGTCCACTATTATGTATTTGGTAAGGCCTAAAGTCCACTGCATTTAAAAAGGGAAATAATGCCTGACAGATTTACTCTTCCATTCAAATCCCATCAATTTAGCCCATTATCCTCCCATTATCCCTTCTAGTTTTGAAATCAAAATCCCATCAATTTAGCCCATTATCCCTTCTAGTTGTGGAAATCACGCCAATCACGGGTCTCTCTCTCTCGTCTCTCTCTATTTGGAATGCTGATCACGCCAATCATGCCAATCACGGATATACTGATCTTGATATAGTTTCGTACGTAACGTTGTTGTACTTATATTACGTTATATAACAGTCGAAAATTCTCCTTTTCTGATAGACTATATATAACGTTATTGTACATATATAACGTTATATATTCTCTTTTTAAGAGTTACATATATCTTTTGTAACGTTGTACAGATTTTGATATATGATCATGTATTTCGATTATTTGATTTTTTTTATTACTGAATAAAAATATAAGGTTTTAATTGTGCTTTTCATCAATCACTTATTGATTTGGTCCGCGTAGCGGTCTCTCTGACTTGCTTTTGATATATTTGGATTTTTTTGAATAAATATATAAGGTTATATAACATGTATTATCATATAACCATATTAAATCACTTATTGATTTGGTCCGCGCAGCGGCCTCTCTGACTTGCTTATGATATATTTGGAGTTTTCTGAATAAATATATAAGGTTATATAACCTGTATCATATACAGAGGGAAAACCATATATACTTTAAATTTGATTATATCTATAAAACCAATTAAATTAGATTATTGAAATGGTCCCTAATTGATCCGAATATATAGCCAACATTGATATAACCATATATACTCGCAATCAAAACCCTAACTTAACTTAGCCAAACCAATTATATAATCATATATACGAATAGAAACATAAACTAGACTGTTCAGAGATTGATATAACCACATATACTCGCAATCAAAATCCTAACTTAACTTAGCCAAACCAGTTATATAACCATATATATGAAGAGAAAAACATAAGGTGGAAACTGGACTGCTCAAACATAAACATAAACATATACCATTCATAAACATGTAACCATTAACCATTACCATTAACTTAGGCAAACCAGTTATATAACCATATAAACTGGACTGCTCAAACATAAAAATAAACAAAAAAAAAGAGAGAAGATCTCGTAACTTCTTTCCCTTCGTCGCCTTCGCCTTTTTCGCAGGTAACGTAATACTCTTTACCCCTTGAACAACTGCACAAATAATAACAAGTCAGTGAGGCCGCTGCGCGGACCAATTCAATAAAGTAGAACATATAATGTTATATGTGAGTTTCTGTGTAGTGGAACTTCATCACAGTCGACTTCACAGGTAACTTAATACTCTTCACCCATTGAACAACTGCACAAATAACAGCTTTTAACAAAAATTCGTATATAACCAACATTAATATGACCATATATACTATCAATCGAATTCCTAACTTAATTCAACCATACCATACTAAATTAAAGATTGATATAACCTCATATACTCACAATCAAAACCTTATCTTAAGTAAACCAATACGTAACCGACTTAAAGTTTGATATAACCATATCTACTCGCAATCAAAAACCTAACTTAATTTAGTCAAACCATTTATATAAACATATATACGATGAGAAACATAAACTGCTCAGAGCAGGGTCTCAGAGTTTGATATAACCATATCTACTTGCAATCAAAACCCTAAATTAACTTAGCCATTTCTGTAATGCATTATTAACATTATAATGTTTTATGTTATAACCTAATGTTATATGTTTACATCCGGGGGTGTGGGGGCGGAGCCCCACGTCGCACCACGAACTGCAGCGAAAACGATATTTTCAAGAACTTGAGGTGTAATTTCGGCTATAGAACCCGACCTAATTATATTACAGTCGGTTTGTAACTAAGGTTATATAATCATCGACTCTTATATAACCTTATATGAATTGGTCCGCGCAGCGGCCTAATAGATTTGAGTATATAACCATATATACCAATCATAAAATTTCCCCAAGATGCTATGAACAAAACCCTCAATCACAGGGCAAATAACTTAGGT
Source organism: Rhododendron molle (assembly GCA_025413875.1). Classification (NCBI taxonomy): domain Eukaryota; kingdom Viridiplantae; phylum Streptophyta; class Magnoliopsida; order Ericales; family Ericaceae; genus Rhododendron; species Rhododendron molle. Next base: position 15,557,315 of record CM046400.1, on the reverse strand, counting down.
TTATAACCATATATACTCTCAATCAAAACCCTACTTAGCCAAACCATTCATATTACCATATATACGAAGGGAAACATACCCAGTGTATCGATTACGACGTAGGATCCGATTAAGGCGATGGAGAAACGAAGGCGAAGAATGGCGACTAGCGCGGCGACGATGGCGTCTGACTGAAGCTAAGGCGAAACAAAGGCGACTAGTGCGACGGAGACAAACGCGACTGAAGAAAGGCCGACGACGAAGAAGGGCCGACGACGAAGAAGGGCCGACGATGATGGAGAAGGGCAGATCCAACGATCGCGACTGAAGAATGGCTGACGACGACAAAGCCTGACGACGATGGAGAAGGACAGACGAGGACGAAGAACGCTGACGAGTCTCGTTCTCGGTCGAAGAACGCCGACGAGTAGGCCGACGAGTCTCGTTCTCGGTTGAAGAACGCCGACGAGTCTCGTTCGTAATGGGAAATCGTTTGGTTTCAGGTCACGAAGAATTTGATTCGGTCTGGAAAAGGGGGGGAGTGGGGGAGGGGTTTTGTAAGGGGGTGAAATAGATTTGTTTAAAATGGAGGAAAAAAGGGATAAAATTACGGGATAAATTTTTTTTTGAAAGCAGGGGTATATCAGACTAACCAGGGTTAAGAATTTAAAAGTGGACTTAGGGGGTTATAAAATTTAGAAGTGGACTTAATGGGTTTGGAAAATGGTATAGTGGACTTGAGAAAAATTCTCCCATTAACAATCCCATGGGACAACTAGTCCATCCCACAAAACCTAACCTAACCAAACAAGGTACTAGGAGTCCCATGAGATTATTAATCCAATCCCCCCTCCCAAACCTCCTATCAAACACGCCCTAAAGGTTTGGGGTATGGGGCAAGGCCCGCGTAGTTTTGGTTTTTTCTTATTTTCCTTCTCAAATTTTGATATTAATTTTAGTTGTTTTTTGTTTGTTAAGAACACCTAGATATTGTCTTTCGTATTAAATGTTATTTAGACATTTAAATATTTTAAGAATATGCCTGCTTTTTAGGTCCCTAAACCCAACCCCTCTCTCTCTCTCACATGGTCTCTCATAAGCTTTCCTTTCAATTATTAATCTCATTTCTCATTCTATCTTTTCATTCATTACCCAATAAACCTCCCTCAAAATTCAAATCAACAAACTATTACATTTTTCGAATCTTGAAATGTCAAAATCTTGTTGTTAATAGTTCGGCCTTCCCGTTTACATAGTCTTGATTCCACCCCTGTGTACGCGTGTGCAGGGAACACTACTACAAAAATAGATAAAGACCTCGGTCATTTGGTGTTATCTGTCACTTTTAATCTCGTATTTAAATCCGTGGTCTATCAAAGTGTAACTAAAAGTCCATCTTTTAACAATATCATGCGCAACCATGTAAATTGCATAAGCAATCATGGCCCGATATCCTCGTCATTTCCAGCAGTAAGAGGTCCAGGAATGTACGAAGAACACAAACATACAGGTAAACAAGTACGATGTATAACCGCAAAAAAGCAAACATCTGTCCAGATGTATGATTCTAACCACAAGTATTCATTCAAATCGTCATCATTTCTCCTTGTCAAATAATCAGCTGTCCCATTTTTGCTCTTCATAACTTACGCCAAAACCTTGAACATTAAAGTTTCAATCCTCTCAAATCTTTTCCAATTTGACATCCATTGTGAGGTTTTAATTACTTGAATTCAGATTGGAGCCATTGGTTACTCTCTTGTTGATTGAAGAAATCATAACCGGAAACAGATATCTGTTTCCCCCAATCCCTCTTTGTTATACAAGGAAAGTTTCAAACGAGAACCTCTTAAAATGCGGACTCCTCTTTTCCGATTGAATTTTGATGATCCGAGTCGCTCAATATGTTTAGAACGTGATTTTAAGGATACCCGCAAGAAATCGGCAAAAAAATGACCGGAAAGGGCTTGATTTGAGTGACGGCGGCTGGTGGTGGTGGTTTGGTTGAGTTGCTTTGGCAGTTTTTCATAGATGTTTTCCTTCTTTTTTGTTTCTATGATAGAAATTTGGGGTGGGCGAAATGACGAAGATGCTCCTTCTTTTAACGGATGGGGCTCACGGTATTAAACTTAGGGACTTGATTGGTACAAAATTGATACGTTGGAGACTAACTGTCTTCAATGTTTACATCGGAGACGAAAATGAGACGAAGCCAATACTTTGGGGACCAAAAAGGTTAATAAGCCGGTCCTCACCCATGTGAGCGTAGAGACGGAACTATGGTTCGGCATATGGGGCCAAGGCCCCTGCGTAGTTTCGGTTTTTAATTTTTTTTCCTTCTCAAATATCGATATTAATTTTAGTTATTTTTTGTTTGTTAAGAACACCTAGATATTATATTTTGTATTAGTTGTTATTTAGACATTTAAATGCTTTAAGAATATGCCCATTTTTTGGGTCCCTAAACCTAACCCCTCCTTCTCTCACACGGTCTCTCATATGTTTTCCCTTCAATTATTAATCACATTTCTCCTTCTATCTCTCCCCACTCATTATCCAATAAACCTCCCTCAAAATTCAAGTCAAACAAACTATTAGATTTTTCGAATCTTGAAATGCCAAAATCTTGTTGTTCATAGTTCGGCCTTCGCGTTTACAAATTTTGATTCCGTCGCTGTGTACGGTTGTGCAGGAGATAATTCGATCTCCAAAGTGTCGGCAACTACTTCACGCGGAAAGCCTTGAAGGCTGTGGGTTCTGCACGTCTCTGTGTATTTATGCTAGTGTCATGCGTCACGAAACCATGTGGTCATTGCTATTGTAGCGATGGTTACTTTTATCAATGATTGAACTTTTTGATTGATAAATTGGTTACTAAGCTTGCAATCAAAGCAAAGAAAGAACTAGCTCCATACCTTCTATATATAGAGTTAGGTAGGTCCCGATATCAAGTGCAACCTTGTAAATTGCATAAGCAATCATGGCCCGATATCCACGTACGTCATTTCCAGCAGTAGGATGGTCCAGGAAAGTACAAAGAACACAAACATACAGGTAAACAAGTACAATGTATAACCGCAAAAAAGCAAACATCTATCCAGATGTATGATTCTAACCACAAATATTCATTCAAATCGTCGCCGTTTCTCCTTGTCAAATAATCAGCTGTCCCATTTTTGCTCTTCATAACCTTATGCCAAAACCTTGAACATTAAAGTTTCAATCCATGCACTCAAATCTTTTCCAATTTGACATCCATTGTGAGGTTTAATTACTTGAATTCAGATTTGAGCCATTGGTTACTCTATTGTTGATTGAAGAAATCATAAGCAAAAACAGATATCTGTACATTTCCCCCACTCCCTCTTCGTTGCAATATATATATCGAAAATGCTAATGTTAGCCCAAAAGGTTGACGATAGTGCTCCACACGCGCCCATAGATCAGACTCTTCAATAAATGTTTAAATGGCTGTCAAGTTTTTGGTACAATGATTTACACGGCTGACCCAAATGACAGAAATAGCCTCATTGATCTTTTCCACAGTTTTGACCATCCAATTCACTTTGTTGAATCAGTTCTAAACGATTTCGGCTCTGTCTTGCTAGTATATTTTGGCAATTTTTTTTTCCTTCATTTCAAGTTAGATTTAAGTTGATTTTTTTTAGATTAATTACTTTTCTTGGCAAGAGTTGTAATACCCACTAAAGGCAATTTCAGCATTAAAAAATGTTCTTAGTTTGTCCTAGGTAGGTATTAAATATCAAAAACACATCCTGGGACACCATTTTCCCTTTAAAGATTAACGAAAAAAGCAATAGAAATTCCGACCCGGAGACTCTGTAGTGAGCAAAATCAATACAAGGTTATAGTAAACATTTTAGTCATCTATCTTAGCAATCAACGGTCCAAATTTAAACTAACTCTTCTAGGGAAGATGCTTAACTCCGCAACCTACCCTCCAAATAAAGCAAGGGCTAGGTCGTTGAAAGCATATAAATCGGTAAGACCGGATCGTTCCCACGGAGAAATCTTCTAAGCTAATTTGGAATAGATGCAATGAAAAAGGTTTGTGGCTTTCAAGCAGCCAACTTTGATGCTTTGCTTTGAAATGACGATAAAAACTTGGATTGAAAATAAACTAAGATGGTCGAGTCTAGAGGGATTGCTTTACCCACGAATTAGCCATTCAAACGATTTCTTCATCTAACTAAAGAGTGGACCGAAACCGTCCGGATTCCACTTGAAGTATTAAAAACTGAAGACTACTTGTAACTCGATTCAAAGCATTAATTCAAACTGAACTCATTTAACGCAAGTGAGAGACGAAAAAGGATCGTTCGCACGTGTACGATTAATCAAGCACGTAGCATGAGGCGATAGACTTCATTGATCAAAGAAGCCACCAATCCCATGATCAATACAAGAAACCATGGGTTTAATTCATTCAATACGTTGAAGTCGAGCTAAAGATTAGGCGAAACCGTTTAAACGACTAATTCATAGAGTAAACCTCACCCTGAGACCGAACCGATTAACTACTCACGCATTGGAAAAAGACTAGAAATCATGCTAAGTATTGAAAACATGATTCACCGATAAACACGAAATAAAACTTGATTTCTATTAAGATCCAACCCACACGAACAACTTTAACAAACTAGAAATTAACGTAACATGATTGCTTGCTAGTGTTCTTGAAGAAAACAAGTGAGAAAAGCTCAAAACTTACCAAAGAAGTTGTAGGAATTTGAAAGACGTAAAATTGGAATGATGTACATAATGCCAATAATGGCTTACAAAGCTATTTAAAGGCCTTACAAATCAGCCAACAAATGAACCAAAAGGTCCCCAAAGTATCCCAAAATAATGCCTAAAATGGAAACTTTCCAAAAATAAAAGGTTGAAAAGTACAGAGCATTGAATTCTGGTCGAGGGAGAAAGGTAGTGATAAGCACCCAATATTGTAGATATTTGGTGCGCCTAGTCCCGTTTTATGTTGTATTAACTTGTGTTTATTTAGCTTTTATTGTGACTTTGCTCGTAAGGTTCGTTTGAGGATGTTTCAGGTTTTGCGCCCTAACAAGGGTGATTTTGACGCGATGAACATGCCTCGGGGGAGCCCGAGCTTCCAAGGCCAAGTGGCGGAGTGCCACCGTTCTCCAATGATCAAGTTACGAAACATCGGGGTGAAGTTTGGAAGCGTTGGGTACCAAGTTTTGAAGCTCAAGGCCGATTCTGCAGTTAGGAGGGCTGTATCCATACAACCATTTTGGTTGTATCCATACGGTGGCCTTATCTTTTGGACAGGGAACAGCGTATCCATACAACCGTTTTGGTTGTATCCATACAGCTCCTCTACGGAGCATTCCCAACACAGGCTTAACAGCTCGGTATCCATACAACCGTTTTTGTTGTATGGATACAGATTGCTTATTGCAGATTTTTTCCAGCTTTTTCCACTTTCCTTTTATAGAATACTTTCCACTTTTGGTATGTTTTGGGATATTTATTGTGAGAGGAGGACTTGGTTGTATATATATCAAACCCTCTCTCTCTCTCATTCATTACCTAGATACAAAGCACTTTAAGTCTTTTAGTTAAAAAAGTTCTTCTATAGCTTTTCAAGTTGTAATTCCTCAAAAACACCTTAAGGTATTTGCGTTACGTTATTTTCTCAAGTATTAAAGTTGTTTGTATGGTTTGGATCTTTATATAAAACAAGTTTATTTCGAATTCTCTCGGTTAAAAATGCTCGTCATTTATTGCTTGCTTTCTAGTCTCTTCATTATGAGCGAGTAGTCGATTAGGCTTGGCCGTGGGGCGGTTAGCGCCTCGTGATTTAGGTTTATCACGCTTCTCTCAACTCATGGCTTGAAATTTCGTATGAAAAATAAGGCGAGTTCATTTTTTATGTAACAAAACTAGCCGATGTTAATCTCCAGTGATCATATGCTCGCTCATATGGTTCCGCGAGCGATGTCTCGGTTTGTGTTTGCCAAAAGAATAAAAGAATTCACTTGTTATTCGTGTTAAATCTCTTGTCTCATTAGTTTCAAAGTTAAATCTTCCGGTTGATAGCCTAAGCCGTGCGATTCAACCGTGTTTTCGTTGAGATTGGTTCGATAGCCTAAGTTATGGGCGTTATTAGTTCAATTGCCATGCCGCTTGTTTAATCTAGTTAAAACCGCTTTTCTAGTCATTTTCTTAAGTGTTATCACCATTCGAAGCAAAACCGACAGTTGGCCGTCTTAACGCCGCAAACCTTATACTTCTAAAAATCCTAGCAAGCTATTGAGATTCTCTCTGTGGGAACGATCTGGACTTCCGGTATCTATGCTTACTTCGACTTAGCCCTATGCTCGGGGTATTTCAACCTCATTTGAAGGCGAGGTTGTGGACGAAGCAGGTAGCGCTACCACCAAAACAAGGTAGCGCTACCTAGTCCACTGTTGAAATTTTAACTTGATGGTAGCGCTACCACCATAACAAGGTAGCGCTACCTCTGCCTTGTTTTTGCAGTTTTGGCCAAGCTTGGCTGCCATGCCTTGGCGTGGCCCGATGGCTCTTCAATGCTTGGTTACTTAATCACCGGGACTTGGCGGGAGTATGCCATGGAGCCTTGATCTCACGGATACCCTTGAGAGCCATCCCTTAAGCATTAGGCCTCGCTTGAAACCCTTCAGCTCGCTTGAAGACATGGATGGCCAACAGCCAATCTCCGGGGCCTCGCGTAGCACCGTTAGGCCTTTTGGACCATGAAAAGAGTACCGGCGGCCTCTTGGACTCCTAGTTCATCCCGAAACATCGATTGGCCTTTAAAATCGCCTTGTTAGCCCGTTCAACCTGAAAGTCACACCAAAATACCTTACGAGTAAAGTTGGATAAAAACGACGGCTTAAATGAAGAAAGGCCACAAGTTAGAGGATTTGAGTCCCAAGATCATGCAATCTTGGGTGCTAATCAGAAGAGTTATTCTTTTCTGTGGAAGAATTGTTATTTAATCTGGATCACTAACAACCTGGTAGTGACTGTGCTCACTACAGGGTCCCGAATCTCTAGAAATTCTCTAGAGATTTACTCTTTTTGTCATAACTTATGGAGAGTGATTTTGATACTTTCCAAATTGTTAACCGCACTCCCTAAAAGTTAACAATTTGGGGAGTGCAAAAATCAACCCATATTGATTTTGGCACTCTCTTTAGGAGTGCGGTTAACAATTTGGGGAGTGCCAAAATCACTTCTCTAATTTATTTTTCTTTTTTGGAAGTTCGCGTCACTTTTTAATTGATTATATCTTGTAATATATAATTTCTTAGGTGATTTTGAAAATATTATTTAAAAGAATTAATTGAGATCGATCAAACAATATTTATATTGCATATAAAAAATACTATTAATTGAGAAATATAACCAATTTTTTATTCGATTAGGATACAACGAGAGACTAAAAATTAAAAATTTGGGACGAACGAAGTAAAAAAATTGAAACGACTGTCTTTTTAGCCTTTAGAATCTTACCTAAATATTCTTTTACTTTAGTTCATTTAATATATTTTTTATTTCTTTCATTGAGGCAAATGGTTATTTATAAGGGTGAAATTTTTTCAAAAAAATTAAACCAAACCGAGTCGTGTGTCCCAATTTTTGCGTTTGTTGATTTTTCGTTAAATTTTATGTATTATTGATTCGTAAGAGACTGAAAAAGTAATAAAATTTCCATAGAAAATTCCAGAAGAAAGGAAAACATTCCAAGACCATTTAAAAAAAAAAATTGCATCAATTGAGGGATAGCACTTGGGTTTGAGTCTTAAAACCCCATTGCGGGTTTAAGAAAAAAAAATTAAAATTACTGAAAAAAAATATATTTAGATTGGGGGAAATTGATATACCTAAGTGATTACTCTAACCTCAGAGTAAGAGAAAGTACTCGCCCAAGAATTATCACTATGTTTTCGGTTATTATTTTGGTCTTTCCACTAGTATCGTTTGCTTTTAATTTGTGTCTCATTGTAGAGTACATGTAAAAAGGTAAACTTTGGAAGGGTAGAAAGGTCATTGACTGAGAGAGAGTGAAAAGGACCATTTGAAAAGGAGCGAAAGTGACAGTTTGTGCTGGTATGTATTTTCTGCATTTAGGGAAGGGAAACTTACATGGGAACACGAGAAAGGGGATCCTTATTGTACGCCTATTGGGTGGATAATAGGGAAAGTTTTAAATGAAGACTACTTAAAATGCGAATTTCTTTTTATTCGATCGAATTTCGATAATTTGAGTCACTTAATATGTTTAGAGCGTGATTTTAAAGGTACTTATTAAAAATCGGCAAAAAAAAAAATGATTAGGAAGGCCTTGATTTGAGTAGTTTTTTACTGAATCGTTCAATAAAAAACTGTTCGAATGAAACCCTTTCCGGTCTTTTTTCTTTTTTTTTGATTTCTTCTTGGTACCCTTAAAATCAACATTCTGATCACATTGAGCGGCTTGGATCATCGAAATTCGATTTAGAAATGGAAGAAATGAAGAGGTTAGGATTTTAACGAAAATGAGGTGGTCCTCATGTGAAAAGAGAATATATATATATATATAATATATATATATATATATATATATATATATATATATATATATATAGAGAGAGAGAGAGAGAGAGAGAGAGAGAGAGAGAGAGAGAGAGAGAGAGAGAGAGAGGGAATGTGCGAAATGGGAAATGTTAGCTCCAAAAAGTGGCGCTATTTTTTGATTGGCAATTCTATTGATAAAACGCATTTTTCCTTATATTCCATTCTTTATCGAGTTATAATTTTCTTTTTCTAAGCATAACGAGTTTGTATAAGATTAGATTGGAAGAAATCTTTATTTTAAATTGAGAGAGAGTGAATCGAATGACTATATGTGTAGTGGGCCGAAATATCCAAAGGGTTCACAAGATTCAAAGGGGTCATACCCGGGGTCCATTGTTCAGTTGTCTCAGTTCGTTTAGGGCTGAGTTGGCACGGTGACACGTCATTCACCTGTCGCCGAACGCAGGGTGGACCACGGACTACACGGCCGAGCGTAAATTGTTGTCCGAACGTCATCACTTTGCTTTTGTTCGGTAAAGAAGTCTTTTGTTCGGCATAGCACCTCTCCAATCCTGATCTCCATTTGTTCGGCCAGTCATCTTTCCTTCGGGACCTGTTCGCTCGGAGATCGCTAGTACAGAACGTTCTGGAACCTTCCACGTGATATGTGAGTTGCCTTCTCTTTTGACAGACGTGCCGCCCTTGTATGATGTGATATGCCTGACACGAACCCATGTGCCTCTGCAAACCTGGGAAGGCGGCCTTCATTAAATGCCTCTGACAGGTGACGTCATCCGAGCGTAGGAACGCGCGTGTGTCCTACGCTCGGCTTGCTTAGCGCGGAAGATTCCTTTGCCTATAAATACAGAGCTACCTTTCACCCCAAAAGGACTGATACACACTCCTTCTCTCATAAGCAATTCTTCTTTTCCTAACATACACCACTGCACTTCTTCTTCCCCATACTGACTTAATCGTCGGAGCTTCTACCCGGAGGAACACCACCCTCCGGTTTGCAGGTACCCGGCGAACCACGTCATCTTCCCACAGCACAATAGCGGAGGAGCAAAGGGTTCAAGAGATCCAGGTTGAAACCAGCCCCCCACAATTGGCGACTCTGCTGGGGAAGACATACCCTAGCAGGACGTGGATCTGTGTTCAGCCTTAGATCTCCACCTTTCACCCCTCCCTTCGTTATCTTCGGCTATGGCACAGCGCCTTCCTCCCCCAGGCCCAGAAAACTTCACCCTCGGGCTGGCTGGAAATGGCACCTTGAACATTGAGCCTAGCAACACTGCCGTAGCCGCGCAACCGGTTGCTCGTCCATTGACCTATCCACCAACAGAACTTGACATCGCCCTGGCGGAACAAAAGCGTCAGGCAGCTGTCATAGCCCTCTTGCAACAACTTCTCGAAGCACGGGATGGAGGCCCGGCTGTAACACCTGTCCGAGGCCATCTGGCCGAACCAAGTCAGCCGAAGAAACCTAAAAAAAGAAGACGAAGGACGCACCAAACCCAAACATCCGAAGGAGCGCCTTCCGAGCGTCGAACCGTCTTCGACAGGCTTGAACGCACTCCTAGGGATCCTCCAACGTCCTCTCGTCCCCGTGTGGCAAGCGTCATCAGGGAAGAGAGTTCACGTTCCTCGGCAACACACTCCACGGCTGGAACTCTTAGGACGGGAGTTTCGGGGCGGACACATCGCCTCAGCCGAAGACAACAGGAGCGGGTGGACGGTAAGAGGCCCATAAATCTCAACGACCCGCCACCTCGTCTACGAACGAGACAGCTTCCCGAGCGATCAGAGCAATCCAGGTCACGAACCGAACGCAACCCTGGGGGTCACCGAGCTGTAGGTTCGCGCGGCGAACGAGCTACAAGCCGGGGAACGCGATCCGAGCATACCAATACCATTGTCCTATATGATCAATACACGGGAAAGCAAGTGGTGTACCAAGCTGTGGCCGAAGGAGGAGACCCTCGCAACGTTCGGTATGAAGATCCGAGGGTGGAACATCCGGACCCCTCAGATGCAGCTCGGCATCGCCATCACGTCTCGCGGGAACATGGGCGCCGCCACAGGGAACTAAGGGCAAACAACGAGGCTCGGCAAGAAGTTCCAGCGCCAGTCATTCCACCCGTACCTGTACTTGTGGATGACTCAAAGCTCGGAAAGGCAAAGGCATCCCCCTTTATCGACGCCATTCAACAAGAACGGCCTCCAGACCGTTTTGTCATGCCGAAGCTCAAACGCTACGAGGCAAAGGAGGATGCTGTTGCGTTCGTTTGTCGATTTCGTCAGACGATGAGCCTCCACAACTTCACCGACGCCCTCATGTGTAAGATCTTTCCTCTTACATTAAGTGAACCCATTATGTTGTGGTACAATCAGCTCAAGCCGAAGTCTATCAAGAGTTTCAACGAGCTGGAGTTGGAATTCACAAAACGGTTCGTGACAAGTAACATTCAGCCGAAGACACTCTCGATGCTGGTAAACATGCGGAGAACATCAGGGGAAACTCTTCGGGCCTATACCGAACGTTACTGGGAGGTGTACAACCTGATTCCTGATTGCGATCAAGGTGTTGCGGCGGAATCCTTCATGAATGGGTTGGACCCAACCTCGGCAATGTTCCGAGACTTGTCCAGAAATCCACCGAAGACAATGGGCGATCTAATGGTCATCATAGAGAAGGATTGCGTCCACGAGGAGGCGGTCGCCGAGCGGAACGCTCCGAAGAGCGCAAAAGCACCAAAATCCACTACAGCAAGGAAATATGTTCCAAATTTTCGGCAAGGGCAGAATGGGCAGCACGGTTCTGGCTCAGGAGCAAATAAACCGAACAACAAGACCAAACCTCCCCAGGTCCCACAGCAGCAGCCTTGGCAGCAAACACGAAGGGATCCGAGGCCCGATGAATACGTTGCCGAACGTACCGCATTTACCGAGCCAATCTACAAGCTTTTAAGCATAATTGGCCAACTTCCGTTCTTCGTTTGGCCAACAGGCTTCCTCGGTACGGCGGGCAACGGACCAGGGATGTGCTCATTTCATAAAGAACGTGGCCATTACACCACCCAGTGTCAGCCCTTCAAACGGTACCTTGAAGAACTTGCTGCAGCTGGGCATCTTAACCAATGGATTGACCTTCGGCGGAATCCACTTCCACCTCCCCCTCCCGTAGTTGGAAATCTTGTTGGAGTGATCCAGGGTTTGGTGTCCGAAGGAAAGGCGGCCGAGCTCCGTACGGAAATTGATAAAGCTGTTGCTGCTCTATCCGTTTGCAATGTAGGAACGACGTCAAAACGGAAATGGGAAGATCCAAGCCTCGGAGGGCTGATAACCTTCTCAGCCGAAGACATGCTTGGAGTACAAACGCCACACGCCGACGCTCTTGTTGTCACAGTAACAGTGGATTCCTCAACAGTACAACGGGTGTTGATCGATCAAGGAAGTTCGGCTGAAGTGATGTTCCAGTCGACCTACAAGAGTTTGGGGCTTTCACCAGACAGGCTTCGGCTGGTAACCACCCCGCTCGTCAGTTTCACCGGGGCTCCAGTTTGGCCTCTTGGGCTGATAACCCTTCCCCTGCGTGCCGGTTCCCGAGTAATTAACGTCGAATTTGTAGTGGTTAGCTCTCCGAGCCCCTACAACGTTATCCTCGGTCGAGCCTGGCTACATGAGATGAAGGCCGTCCCGTCCACTTTGCACCAAGTGATGAAGTTCGTCGGATGGAATGGGCGACAGGAGAGCCTTCGGGGAGACCAGATCCAGTCGAAGAAATGTTACATCAGCACGGTAACCAATAAACCGAGTTACCTGGAAGTGCAATGCGTCGACACATCCGGCACCCCTGTATTGGAAGACGTAGGCCTTCCTGCCGAGCAACGGTCTTCCGAAGAACTGATAAAGATGCCAATAACGGAGGATGGAAGCCGGTACTTTCTTCTCGGTAGTTCTATGGCTGAAACCGAGCGTAAGGAGATGTTCGATTTCCTCAAAGAAAACATTGAGGTATTTGCTTGGACACCTGAGGAAATGCCTGGAGTGGATCCCGCTTTTGCCGCCCATCACCTAAACGTTGATCCGAACAGGCGTCCTGTTATTCAGAAGGTTAGGCGTTCGGCTCCTTCGCACGTGGATGCAGTGATGGCCGAGGTCGATCAACTGTTGAAAGCTGGGGCTATCCGAGAAGTTTTGTACCCGACGTGGTTGGCAAACCCAGTCGTTGTTCCGAAGAAAAATGGAAAGCTCCTAGTGTGCGTTGACTTTACCAATCTCAACGATGCTTGTCCGATGGATCGCTTCCCCCTTCCTCAGATAGAGCAAATGGTGGACGCCATGGCTGGATACGAGCGACTGAGCTTCATGGATGCATACCGGGGCTATCATCAAATTGCCCTGGCCGAAGATGATCAGGAGAAGACAGCCTTCATTTCTCCCCGAGGAACGTACTATTATAATGTCGTTCCGTTCGGGTTGAAAAATGCAGGGGCTACGTTTCAACGAGCAATCACCAAGATGTTCCTCACCAAACTCGGCAAGATCATGGAGGCGTACATCGACGATATGGTGTGCAAAAGCAAGTTTGCTCGGGAACACCTTCGGCACTTGGGTGAAATCTTTGCCATTCTGAAGGAACATAAGCTCCGCCTCAATGCGGAAAAATGTGCGTTTGGAGTAGGTTCGGGGAAGTTCCTCGGCTACATGGTAAGCAGCCGAGGCATAGAAGCTGATCCAACCCAGCTCACGGCTGTGCAAAAACTCCGAGCTCCAACTACAATTAAGGAAGTTCAACGGCTCACAGGCATGGTAGCTGCGTTGAGTCGCTTCATCCGATGTTCGGGAGATCTTTGTAGACCTTTCTTCCAGGCAATAAAGACCAGTCGACGAAGGTTTGTGTGGACTGAGGAATGTGATGTGGCTTTGCAGTCCCTAAAAGAATACCTTGCACAAGCTCCACTACTCGTCACACCCTTGCCCAAAGAGGATCTTTATTTATACCTGGCGGTCTCGGATCATGCCACCAGTTCTGTTCTTGTTCGGAAGGAAGGGATGGAGCACTTACCCATCTTCTTTTCCAGCAAAACGATGACGGACTCTCAGACGAGGTATCTGCCTATGGAAAAGTTGGCCTTAGCACTTGTCTCGGCTAAAACAAGCCTATTGCCATACTTTCAATGCCATAGGATCGTGGTCCTCACTGAGTTTCCTCTCAAGGCGGTTCTTCGGAGAACATGTTCGTCCAGCCGGATTCTGAAATTCTCTCAAGACCTGGCCAATTATGACATCCAGTTCGAGCCGAGAACAGCTATCAAGGGACAAGCTTTGGCAGATTTCTTTGCCGAGCTTACTCCTGGGCTCAAAGACGAAGAGAATGCACTGGCAACAGCTACCGAAGAAGCACGGCTAGCCGAGGCCGAAGAACATTTTGAGTGGCATGAGCCTCGGGCGTCTCTTCGGACAAAGTTCACTTTGGGCACACGAAAGTCGAAGAAGGAGTGGAAGCTTTTCTCCGGTGATGCGTGGAAAATGACGGTGGATGGTGCTTCCAACGTCAACGGGGCTGGAGCTGGGATCGTGCTCGTTTCTCCGGCTGGTACAGTGCATGAGCATGTAGTATCCATCGGCTACCCTGCCACCAACAACGAAGCCGAGTATGAAGCTCTCATTGCGGGGCTGCAGCTTGCTCTTCGGTTGGGAGCAGGTTCGGTTCACGTATTTTGTGATTCTCGGCTGATCGTGGGCCACCTCAATGATGATTACCAAGCCAAGGACGCTCGGATGAATGCTTATGTAAGTCATGTGATGGCCCTGCTGAAACTTTTGGCCGAGTGGAAGTGGAATGGATTGCACGGGAGCATAATGCTCATGTCGACGCCTTAGCAGGTCTTGCTTCGGTGTACAAAGCTGCAGGGGCTCGCACCATCATTTTTGATGAGGTTGTCAATCCGAGCTTTGAGCTCGCGGTTTGCTCGGTCAGCACCGCTCCCCTCGGCCCCAGTCAGCTGGATCCTGTTATTGCTTTCCTGAAGAACCAGACCCTTCCACCGGATAAAAGGGAAGCCCACAAGGTCCGTTGCCGAGCAGCTAACTACTTGTTGGACCCCCACGGACAGTTGTACCGACGCACGTTTACTGGTCCAGACCTTCGGGTGGTGCACGAGGATCAAGTTCAAAGCGTTCTGGATGAGTTACACATGGGAAGCTGCGGCGGGCATTCAGGTGGCCGGACGATGGCACACCGGGCGTTAACGCAAGGATACTGGTGGCCAAAGATGGTCAAGCAATCCGAGGAATATGTTAAGCTCTGTGTTCGGTGCCAGAAGCACGCCTACATACCTCACCAACCAGCCTTTCCCCTCAAGATGATCACCAGTCCATGGCCGTTTGCCGTATGGGGCTTCGACATAGTGGGAAAGTTGCCGAAGGCCCCAGGCGGGTTCGAGTATCTGCTTACTGCTACGGACTTATTCACCAAGTGGGTGGAAGCAGCGCCCTTGGTCAAGACGACAGCTTCGGATGTGGAGCGCTTTATTTGGAAGCATATCATCTCCAGGTTTGGCGTGCCCTATGCCATTCTCTCGGACAACGGCACCCAGTTTGTGGCCGCAGCAATCCAATCCTTTTACAAGCGCCATCATATCATGATCCATACTTCGTCGGTGGCCTACCCCCAAGGAAATGGACAGGCCGAGGCTTCAAATAAAGCCATTACTCGGGGGCTTAAGCGCCGTTTGGATCGTAAGCTCGGCAAATGGGTTGGCGAGCTTCCTCACGTACTGTGGAGTTATCGTACCACCCCTCGACGTTCCACTGGCCGAACCCCATTCTCCATGGCGTACGGCATGGAAGCTGTCCTTCCTCTTTCTGCGCTCGTTCCAACTGTTCGGGCCGAAAACTTCAATCCTGTGGACAACAATGCTTTGGTTGGTGCTGAGCTGGACTTCGCCGAAGAACTCCGTGACAACGCCAACTTGCACCATGCTGCTTACCAACAGGAGGTTGCTCGAGGTTACAATAAGAACGTCTGTGCTCGGTCGTTTCAAGTTGGTGACCTCGTTCTTCGAATGGTTGTAGAAGCTAAGAAGTTGACCAAGCTGAAAGATCCCTACGAAGGCCCTTACAGGGTGGTTCAGAAGATAGGCCACGGTGTCTATAAGCTCGCTGAGATGGATGGAACGTTGATTGCTAACCCATGGAACGCCCAAAAACTTCGAAAGTTCCATGGCTAGCCTCGCGTACCTCTCTCGTATTTTTGTTCGTTGATTTTCTTCTTTTTGTTCGGCATGTAACCCACTGGGTGTTTTGTGGAAATCTACGATTCGGTTAACGTACTCGTTCGGCTAATTCGTTTGTTCGGTAATTTTACTTCGTTTGAGGGTATACCATCTCGCCCGGGATATCGCCTTCGGGCTCTGGTACTTTTACCTCGGTCCTCTCGTACTTTTTCCGAGCTTGCTGTACCCATCTCTGCCTTCGTGTTGTTTGTCTTACTTAACCAACCCGAAGGTAGGGGGGCTACTATGTGGGTACAGGCTTACGTTTCTTACGTTTCACATGGTACTTTTAATTATGGGTTCTCAGACGTAGTATTATCCGAACCGGCTAAACCAAGCTTCATTGGTTTGTTTAGTTTTTATGAACCCAATCCGAACGACAATACTTGGAAATTTGTGGCATTGAGACATGTACTTCATCCGAACGAAAGTACTTGGGCAAATTCATGACATCCCATTGAATCGTAATAGATGCGATATCTGAACAGATGTAGATATCATAAAATGAAAAGCGAGGAAATATCACCACATATTACCCGAACAGATATACTAACTGAAAAACAAGCATCAACAGTTAAAATCTATTACTTACAAACTACGTTCGGTAAACTCCAAAGGTTTTGGAGCCGAACGTCCCAATTCAAAGTTCAAAATTAAAAATAAACTACCAAGAAAAACTGTTTATGTCTGGGCCTCGGGAGTAGTTGTGGCCGAGGGAGTGATGGGTTGGTCAGCTGGAGCTGTTTGGGCCGCATCCTTTGCAGCATCTTCGGGAACTGGAGGCTCCCCTTGAATTTCTGCTGGCTCAAAAGGTGGTACCTCAACGAGGGACCTTCTCTCATCATCAGCTTCGACTCCAGCCTGGTCGAAACCAAAGTTGAAGCCGAGCAGAAAGCTCTTCTTGTGCTGGGCCTCCTGGAGCTCGGCCTGCAAGGACATCAGTTCTTCGGCAGCATCTTCCTCTGCCTGGTAATAGCCCTTGTCGTAGGAGACCTTGAGCTCCTTCCTCATCTCTTCCTCCATCTCCTTTCTGCCAAGATTTCTTCCCTCGGCAAATCCTTCATCTTTTCCTTCGGCCCTCGCGTGTTCGGCACCATCTTGCAGCCCCTTGATCACATCGTTCAGGTTGGCGATAGTGATCTCTTGGCCTCGGCGGGCCTCCTCTAATTGTTCGAGGCACTTCTTGTAGTCCTCGGCCGTAGCATGGCTCGACTCCAGCTTTTGCTGGAGGAGTTTTGCCTGCTTGTCGTGTTCAACGAGGTGGCGTTGGGCACACATGATAGATTGAGTGGCCTGCAAGTGGAACAAACTATGAGAATCCGAAGAAAAACAGTTGGAATTGTTTATGCTTTACAACAAACCAAACAATTTACCCTGCCAGTGAAGTAGTAGTAGTCGCTCAGAGCCGACTTCAGGGACACTTGAGCATTGAGATCCCTCGGCAGCCTTAGTCCCGAGTGTAGAGTGAAGGCCAAGGAGGGGTCATCAATGAGGCTATCCGTACGAAGGATTTGTTTGCCTCGTGGGGTGATGAAGCTCGGCGCCCAGATAGCGTCGGCGCTCGGAGCTTCGTCTTCGATGCCGGACCCCTTTTGTTTTTCTCCCCCTTCCTGTCCTTCGGCGCTGGGAGACGTGTCTGCAGCGGCCGAAGCTGCAGCCTTCTTGGCAGTGACTTTGAATCGCTTCGTCGGCTTGTCAGATGAAGCAGGGGGAGGTAATGGACGCTTTTGGGGGACCACATCCGGTGCGGTCTTCTTGCTTGGAGCGCTGGGCTTCAGTGCCGAACCCGAAGCAGCAGGCCCCCCAGATGTTTGCTTTTCGGCCAGCTCTTTGGCCGCCTTCTCCTCCAGCTTCACCTGAAGGATAGCTCTCATGCTTCGAGGAGGCATCTCTTCTTCGGCAAAGGGGGTTCCTTCGGTGGGTAGGCGCACCGTTCCTTGGAGAGGCTTTTCTGGGTCAGGAAGTTGATCCTCGGTGAGGTCAACTACAAAGCTCTTCTTCTTGCTTCCTTCTGCCCCCTTTCCTCGGATTCTTCCTCCGTATGTTGCGTCGTACTGGAGGATGGTTGGAGCGTCTCTTTCTTCGCTCGGAATAGTCAACAAAGAATCTGCAAGTCCGCAACCTTTGGCAAGTCTTAGCAAATTCTTGTTGATCTTCGTTGTATCTGCCGAACACAACACAGGGAAAGAACAATATTCAGTGCAAAGGGGAATGAGCATTTACGTTAAAAGTGGACCGAGCAATGTGTGAACCATCAAATACAATGAAGTCAAATTTTTGCTTACTTGGGTTGCCCCTTGCCTTGGCAATGTAAAATTGATCATCTTGACCAGGGGGAAACTCATAATTTCCCCGAACTTCGACGTAGTACGAAGCCCACTTCTCCGAATCGTACATACCCTCGGGAATGATCTTCACCATATTCCTTCGGGAGCACAAGTAGAAGCGTGAGTACCTCACATTCCGAGACACCATGTAGTTCTCGAAAATGTGGTGGGCTTGGAGGTCGAACATTTTAACCTCGGCCAGCTTGATGATTGAGTGGATGATTCTGTAGGAGTTCACACTCAGCTGGCACGGGGTGAGGTTGAAGTAGTGGAGGATCTGCCTCAAGATCCTGTGCATTGGAAACCTGAGGCCACCCTCGGTAATGGCCATGAGGGGCACAGTGAGGTGCTCATCGGAGAATCGTATCCGAGGCCCAGGGATTATTGAGATTACTACGTCGTCAGGGACGTGATATGTTGTTCGGAAGATATCTATCCCTTCTTGGTCAGTGAAGCAATCCCAATAGGGACATGGGTCCCTTCCTGCTCGGGGAGGTATTTCGTCGGGGTCGAGTGCGACGATCTTTCTCTTCTTCTTCTTCGGTGGTTGAGAAGATGACGCGCTTGCGACCCCAGCTTCTCCTTCAGCTTGGCTAGTAGAAGCAACAGGAGTCTCCTCGTCCTTGGCCTCCTCTGTTGCTTCTTCGTCTTTTTCTTCGGCGTCGTCTTCCTCTTCGAGGTCATCGGCTTCCTTTTCCGAAGGCTCCTCGTCGAGGTTTATTACGTCGTGATCGGGGCCAATTGTTCGAAATGGAGTCACGTTGGCCGGAACAAAGACTCCCTCGAACGATTCAGGTAGAGATCTACCGCCCACCCTATATTCGCGAGCCGCGGCTCTGATTACTTCGGCTATTCGGGGGTCAACCTCGCCGAGGCCCGGATCGTTGGGGTCAACTGAGGCGTAGGATTCCGCCGAGGAGGCTGATGAAGAGTCCATACCTAAAAACACAAGTGCAAGGGATAAGACCGTCAGCGAAATGCAAGGTCAAGTCTCCTAGAGGTGCTTATGTTCAGTAGAGGTGCTTATGTTCAGTTTTACGAGCTAATCTCGCCGAGTGTGTCTCAGAATTCCCGAGCAAACACTTTTCTTGGGGTGAAGCTGTCCGAACGATATAGAACAATTCTGTTTGCCCGAGCGTTAACGAGCTTCAAAATGAGTCCTATGTTCGGGTGAGCACGGGGTCTTGTTCGGAAGAACACTGGTTGAAGATGAACTTGCGTTCGGAAGAACACATGAACATCTTCAACCTGTTCTTCCTTGCCCAGAAAGCGTTTCAGGCGAATGTGGCAGAAAAATCCATTTTTTGGGTCAAAATGCATGCAAAAACAATCAAAACAGACAGAAAACAATGGAGAAACAAGAAATACCTGAGAATCAAGGGTGATTTACGATCCAACTGCAGCAAAATCTGGGTTTTTGATGAGTTTTGGTGTTGAACGGCGTCTTGGCCAGAGAATGCAATCGACTGGAGAGAGAAAAAGTGATTTTCTCTCTCCCCGCTCCACCTTTTATACCTAGGGCGGCATTTGAAACGGTGCCGAGCGCCCAGCCGTTAGATCTGGGCGGGAGACTGATGTGTCGTTGGATGTTCGACGCATGGCAATTCCAGCAGGCGCCGTGTCTTTCCCCAATGGCCTAAGGACGCGTGGCAGATTTAAAGTTGGCGGTTGCAGGAGCAATAAATGCAATCCCAGCTTTTGCACCTCGAAGCCTGGAGCATACTTTTCCTCGGCTGTGCACTCTGTTCGGAAGAGTCAACGTTCGGAAGTCTTACTTTAACAAATATGAAACGTTTGTTCGGCCACACTGGATCAACTCCTCCCTCTTTTCCGAGCAAAAGAAGAAGAAGTTGAGGGGCTATTGTAGTGGGCCGAAATATCCAAAGGGTTCACAAGATTCAAAGGGGTCATACCCGGGGTCCATCGTTCAGTTGTCTCAGTTCGTTTAGGGCTGAGTTGGCACGGTGACACGTCATTCACCTGTCGCCGAACGCAGGGTGGACCACGGACTACACGGCCGAGCGTAAATTGTTGTCCGAACGTCATCACTTTGCTTTTGTTCGGTAAAGAAGTCTTTTGTTCGGCATAGCACCTCTCCAATCCTGATCTCCATTTGTTCGGCCAGTCATCTTTCCTTCGGGACCTGTTCGCTCGGAGACCGCTAGCACAGAACGTTCTGGAACCTTCCACATGATATGTGAGTTGCCTTCTCTTCTGACAGACGTGCCGCCCTTGTATGATGTGACATGCCTGACACGAACCCATGTGCATCTGCAAACCTGGGAAGGCGGCCTTCATTAAATGCCTCTGACAGGTGACGTCATCCGAGCGTAGGAACGCGCGTGTGTCCTACGCTCGGCTTGCTTAGCGTGGAAGATTCCTTTGCCTATAAATACAGAGCTACCTTTCACCCCAAAGGGACTGATACACACTCCTTCTCTCATAAGCAATTCTTCTTTTCCAAACATACACCACTGCACTTCTTCTTCCCCATACTGACTTAATCGTCGGAGCTTCTACCCGGAGGAACACCACCCTCCGGTTTGCAGGTACCCGGCGAACCACGTCATCTTCCCACAGCACAATAGCAGAGGAGCAAAGGGTTCAAGAGATCCAGGTTGAAACCAGCCCCCCACAATATGCAAAACAACTTCACAAATGGAAGAAACTAAATCTGAATGGATTAATCGGGATATCAATCGGGCATTCATCGAAAGTTGCTGTCCAGTTCGGGACCAACTCGGATCGTCTGTCCCAATTGCCCTGCCCCCATCCCTGTCGCCATATCCAAAAGCCAACAACTGTCCACCACTGTAGAAAGCCAATAGACTAGACCACACCTAATCTCCCCCCCCCCTCCCCCCCTTCATCTTCTCTGCTTGCTCCCACCTGCAACACCCGCACATCACCAACGCTTCGTCTGGCCTTGGCGTCGCCGTCCCTCACTTCCCCTCGACCACCACCGCCTTCTCACTTCTGTAACCGAGCAAACCATCTCACGCACTCAAGTGAGATGAGTAGAGATCCATAAGTGCTTATTCAAAGTGAAAATTAGTAGATCGATTTGCTAATTCCTGCTTAACAATATATATATAGATAGTCCTTCTCTTATAAGGACCACCTTATTTTAACTAAAATGCGGACCTCCCTATTTCTCTTATTTTTCGATCGAATTTCGATGATCTGAGCCGCTCAATGTGTTCAGAACTTGATTTTAAGGGTACCCGCGAGAAATCAACAAAAAAAAAAAAGACCAGGAAGGGTTTCATCCGAGCAGTTTTTATTTGAACCGTTCGATAAAAAATAAACAAAAACTGCTCGGATGAAGCTCTCTCCGGTCTTTGTTTTTGCTAATTTCTCGCGAGTACCCTTAAAATCACATTATAAATACATTGAGCGGCTCGGATCATCGAAATTTGATCGGGAATGGGAGGTCCGCATTTTATTAAAATGAGGTGGTTCTTACGGGAGACTGACTGTATATATATATACATATTATTGTGTTCTGGGGATTCAACCAAAGAGCAATTAGGGCTTCTTACGTTTTTGATTTGCTAATTCCTGCTTGAGAATCTATAAAAAAGATTATTGTGTTCTGGAGATTCAAACAAAGAGCTATTAGGGCTTCTTATGTTTTCAAATTTTCTTCAAATTTTGCTGATTTTATCCCAGATAACCTATTTGTTAATGTAATAATAATAATACTAATAGACACAGTAGTGTTTTTATTTTGATCCACATAGATCAGCGGGGGTTAGTGGGGGGTGTTAGGATTAGCACGGGATCCAGAAGCTATCCATAACTTGGGACCCCAAAGGTATTGCTCAGTCGAATCCTGAACCTCCCTCATAGGGGAGAGATAACATACCAACTGCACTGGGCAGTGGTTGTCCATAGACACAATAGTTTGAGGGGGAGAAAAGTGAAGCGGCGGCAAAACTTTGCGGAAGAGGAAAACAGATTTTAGTTTAGCAACAAGTTTCACACCACGGGAAGGATTGGGTGTAGTCTAGTGTATTGGCTTTCTACAGTGATGGACACTTGTTGGCTTTTGGATACGGGGACAGGGATGGGGGCAGGATAATTGGGACAGACGATCCGAGGTCATTTGGGACATACGGGATTTTGGAAAGTCGGTCGACCGAAGTTGACTTGGTCTAATAACAAAACATATAATTATTTGCTTCCAATCTATATCTATATAATATGATAGGAAAGTATTTGAATTTAAAAGACAACCAATGGTTTAGAATTATATCCTACATAAATTTACACCCTCTATTTTACAATGTCATATCCGTAAATACTTGTTTTTTTTTTTTTTTTTTACCATCTCCCAAACATGCATTCCCCGTCTATATATGGAAACGGCAAACAAAACCCTCCCTCCCATTAACTCCCAGTACGCCACCCTTCCCTTCCCCCACCCTTAACTTTGCCTCCGCCTCCCTCCAGAGATAGACGGCGCTGCCGCTTTCCAAAAGCGTCGGCCGAATCACAAATCTCGGCCTACTGCTTCCTCCGCCAATCTCTCTGCCTATTGCTTCCTCCGCCAATCACCGCCTCCTTCTATTGCTCAACCAGAGACAGACAGCGATGGCGGCGCCACTCTCTCCTCTCTGTTTTCCCTCTCCCACCGCAGACCTTTCACCTTCCATCTCCTGCGGTCGTCGTCGCCATCCTCTCGCGGCCAGGTAAATTTGGTCCTTCAAAAATCCAAAATCCCAAAACTGGGTTTTAGTAGTTCCTCTCTCTCTCTCTCTCTCTCTCTCTCTCTCTCTCAACACAACAAGAAAGAAATCTTGATTTTTTGTAAAACCTGGATTCATTCCTTCAGTAAACCAATGTAAAAAAGCACATTCTTTAACCGATGCAGGATGAGAAACCGAATTCTTTAAGAACGTTGGTTTACATAATCTTTACGTGTTAAAAGGCTCACAGTTTGTACGTTTATTGTCCTTTTTTATGTTCTAGATTTTATTGTCCTTTGATTGGGAATATTTTTACTACGTGTACTCTTACGATGAGTTTTTCAGCATTTGTGAACATGTACTTCAATCGCTTGCTAATTGTTTGATAAAATGTGCCAACTACAATAGGCTTATGCTTGCCTTTCATTGATATTTTATGTAATTATTTTCCAGAATCTCCAGCAGAATCGGCTCCTCACTGATACACAGGTACTCTCATTTCCTCTGCCTCCTCCCCCACCCCACTTGCATTCACTTTGTTAGACAAAATGTGGGAGAAATACATGTATGGCGTACAGGTTTTGCAGATTTTTCTTGGACTTTCCGGATATTATTCTTCCATCGCTCTTATATTTACATGTAGTTTGTGTTTTCTCAGCTTTTGATTTCGGCCTCTGATTCACTCTTATATTGTAACTGGTTCTCATTCATTCATTCATTTTGTGACAGATTTGTAGATGGATGATTTCTACATTGAACCCAAAATTTTATCTTTCGTGCAAGAAGAGAATTTTTAACACACGTCGCCCCCATCCTCCACCCACACCACCGCTCACCTTGCCCTTGCTCGAAGACAAAGAACCTCCCCTTGCAGCAGTAGGTCCGTCCGCCGATGACCACCGGCATCCTCCCATCTCCACTATGGAGTGATTTGGCCCCTCTTCCTTTCTATACTCCATCTCCTCTAGCGAAATCACGGCAACGATCGATAACAACCAGGGGTAAAAACACGTACTCAATTCAGTACCTTTCTTATTCTTTTGGTCAATCTTTAACTTGGGTTTCTAACTTGATTTTTTATCTTCATAAGTAGAATCCATGTTTTTGTTAAACTTTACATTCATGGTGTACAGATGAAAACTGAATAATTAAGATAAGGCCCGTTCCTCCTTTTTTTATTCTTTACGTGGCTTTTAGTTCACTATCAAAGGATATGAACAATTAACAAAAAGAATTATGGGCCTTCAGAAATCTATTTCGTTTGTTACTGTATTTGGTTTGTTATTGGCTTTTATTAAGGAGTTTTAATGATAGTTTCTCTGCTTTATTTAATCCCTTTTGAATACCTTGCCTTCCAGCATTAGTATCAAGTGTGGCATGCATAATGGCCTTTGTAATGACCATTGGGTTTAATAGTTGTGTGAATTGAAGCGGCTATTTGTTTCGAGAGAGTATTAACTGAGTTACTCAAAAACTTAATGGGCCCATATGAGAAAACTGGAAATGGACGAAGAAATAGAATAAATCATTTCTCAAGTTTTTACTGTGTCCAATTTCATTTGGGCAAAATTTTGACTTGGTTTTAATTGTTTCAGGTGTGAATAAATCATCTTTCAAGTTCTGAACTTAATTGCATAATGTAGTTCAACGTTTTTTATTTTGCAGATGTGGAGATATGGAAGGTTTCGAATGGGACGGCATGTATGGGTATATTGGCGACAAGGCTGCCCTTTTTGATGGCACTTAAAAAATGCTTTTCGAAAAACTGGTGATTCTACGTTTCAATAATTGCATGTTGTGGTTCAACGTGAAATTGAGTACTTGCGATGCTCCAAGGGTAATCAAGAAGCTTCTGGCTTTGTGTTGGGGTGCTGGGAAAGGTTATATGTAGGTGGTAGATGTTTGGAAGATGAGTGTTGTAATGAAGGAGGCTTTTTGTATTGCTTTCAAATTGTACAAGAGGAAAGGTACAATGAAGCTCTATTTATAGAGCTAGTTTCACCACTTTGGTGTTCCAGAATATTCTTCCTAATTACAAAACTCTCACAACTTCTAGACTATTCTAGTTTTAACCCATGTGCCTAAATACAAAACTTCTCTCAAGCTTCTTCTAGAATTATCTAGTTAAGCACATGAAAGATCTCTTATGTTCTAGAAGTTTCTAATTCTACCCATGTGCATAAATACTAATAGCTTCTATACACTTCTAATTATTTTAAACTTATACTTATTCTACACTATTCTAGAAGATTACAAATTACTTTCTAACACTCCTCCTTAATTTGTAATCTTCATGATCTCTTGAAACTGAACGAATTTTTCTGATGCTATTGATTTGGTCATGATGTCTGCTAGCTGCTCCTTGGTGTTGACGAACTCAAGCTGAATTTCTCATTTCTGCACCAAGTCTCTGATAAAGTGATGTCGGAGCTCGATATGCTTTGTCCTTGCATGAAAAACTGGATTTTTGCTCATTGCTATGGCTGACATAATATCGCAATAGATAATTGTAGGTCCTTCTTTATGCTCCATATCAGATAGAATCCTTCTCAGCCATACTGCTTCACAGGTTGCATCTGTAGCTGTAATGTATTCTGCTTCTGCTGAGGATAAGGCAATTATCCTTTGCTTTTTCGAACTCCAAGATATAATTTTAGTTCCCAAGCAAGATACTTGGCCAGATGTGCTCTTTCGATCGTCGATTGATCCAGCCCAATCACTATTGGTGTAGCCAATAAGCTTGCTGTCTTTCTCTTTTGTATACTTGATGCCAAGTTTCTTCGTCCCTTGGCTGCTGCATAATGTAGCTTGCTCGGCTCGTGCATAAATCTAGAAATGAGATTCACTGAGTACATGATATCTGGCCTTGTATGAGTGAGATAGTTTAGCGATCCAACCAATCTTCGGTAGGCTGTAGCATCGACCTTCTCCGCTCCATCATTTAACTGCAACTTTTCATTTAAGGAAAGTGGAGTGCAAACTGGTTTGCAGTTGTTCATGCGGAATTTCTTCAATAAATCTTCGAGATATTTTTCTTGAGAGATAAAAATCTCTCCTTTAGACTGCCTTACTTGAATGCCGAGAAAATATCTCATAAGGCCTAGATCCGTCATCTCATACTCCTTCATCATAGCTATTTTAAATTCTTCGAGCATTGCCGTATTGGTGCCTGTGTAGATTAAATTATCGACATAAAGGCAAACAATGAGAAAATCTTGCGTACCTCCTTTTTGACATATAGAGATGGCTCGCTTTTGCTTTTTTCAAATCCGCTTTGACAGAAGTACTTGTCAATATTGCTATTCCAAGCTCGCGGTGCTTGCTTCAAGCCGTAGAGGGCCTTCCGAAGTCGATACACCTTGCCTTCTTTTCCTTTGATTGCATAGCCTTGTGGTTGCTCCACATAAACCTCTTCTTCTAATTCACCATTGAGAAAGACAGATTTGACATCGAGCTGACACACAGAAAGCTCGTGCTGTGCTGCCAAGGCAAGAACTGTTCTGATGGTCTCCATGCGAGCGACAGGAGCAAATGTTTCATTGAAATCCACTCCAGGCTGCTGTGAGTAGCCTTTTGCTACTAAGCGTGCTTTGTGCTTCTGGATTGATCCATCTTCTTTGTATTTTGTCTTATAGACCCTTTTGAGTCCGATTACGTCATTTCCTTTTGGTAGCTCCACAAGATCCCATGTGTGATTTTTCTCGATAGTTGCAATTTCTTCATCCATCGCTTTTAGCCAAATTTCTTCTTTTGCAGCTTCTTCATAATTATGTGGTTCACAAGTGAAGAAGTCAAAATCACACAAGTCATATATATCTTGTAAGGAACGTACCTTTCTTGTTGGATTGAGATCATCCGATGATGAGCTCTCTGGAATGGTCTGCGGGTTTCGATTTGGACTTGGGTCTGGAGTCAAAATTTCTCGCTCATGTCCTGCATTATCAGGCTCAAAAAACTTTGGCTCTTGGAAGGAATTGTCCTCCCACTTCCACGCAGCTGTTTCATCAAATATCACATCTCAAGAAACCATGAATTTATTTGTGTTTGGATTATAGAGACCATAACCTTTGGACTCGTCACTATATCCAATGAAAATATATTTCTCCCATTTTTCGTCAAATTTTTTCCTTTTTTCTGAGGGAACTAATGCATATGCAATGCATCCAAAAATCTTTAGAAAATGTACCTGTGGTTTCTCTTTGTTCCACGCCTCGTATGGTGTCTTGTTTCGAACCGCCTTAGTGGGAGAACGGTTGAAGATGAAAACAGCAGTATTGACAGCTTCGGCCCAGAATGTGTTAGGAAGCCCTTTTCCTTTAAGCATGCTCTGTGCCATCTCTGCAATCGTCCGGTTCTTCCGTTCTGCCACTCCATTTTGTTGAGGTGTTTTTTAGGATTGTTAGTTGCCTCTTGATTCACTTTTCCTTGCAATAGTTCATGAATGGAGTGTAGATGAATTCGCCACCACGATCTGTCCGAAGTGTCTTTATTTGTCTTCCGCTTTGTCTCTCCACCAAGGCTTGAAATTTGAGGAATACAGAGAAAGCTTCTGATTTTTGGTCAAGGATGTATAGCTACATCATCCTTGTATAGTCATCAACAAAGAGGAGAAAATATCTTTTTCCACCAAGAGATGGTGTTCTGGTAGGGCCAAAAAATGTCAGAATGCACCAATTCCAAAGGCGCTTTAGCTCTCCAAGCGAACTTTGGAAATGGGAGTCTATGCATTTTTCCATAGATACACCCCTCACAAACTTTATCAATTTTATCAATATTTGGTAGCCCTTTCACCATATTTTTCTCCTTTAGTAATCTCATGCCCTTGTAATTTAAGTGGCCATATCTTAGATGCCACAAATATGAGTCATCAATTTTTTCTCTTTTAAGGGCAAAATTTTCATTAAGTGGCATTATTAATGGAAAAACTTTGTTTGGAGTCATTTTGACTTTTGCCACTTTCAAATTTTTCTTCTTGTCAATGATGGTGCACTCATCATTATCAAAGTTAAGCACATAGCCTTTTTGCAGTAATTGGCCCACGCTTAATAAGTTTTGTGTAAGCCCAGGAACATAAAAGACATCAGGAATTAGTCTTTTGTTACCTCCCTTGGTATAGACGGCAATAACTCCTTTTCCTTCGACATTCTACAGCTTTCCGTCTCCAAGCTTTACTTGTGAAGAAACTTTATCATCCAGCTACACAAACTTTTTACGATCACCTGTCATATGATTACTGCATCCACTATCTAAATACCAAATGTTATCTGCTTCTTGTTGAGCATTCATGCAAGAGAATAGGTGTTCAGCTTCATTTTCTTCTAAAAAATTAGCTTTGTTTTTTCCTTGATTGAACCAGCAATCTTGATCAGAATGATTAGAAACTTTGCATCTCTTGCATTTAAATCTGCAATCTTTGGATGCATGATTAGATTTTTTGCAAATAATGCAAGAAGAGTTAGGGTTACCGCCATTAGGATTCCTCTGATTGTCATATCCTTTTCCTTTGTTCCGAGCTTGACATGCATTTTGGCCTCCACGTCTATTTCCGTTCATGCCTCCTCCTCGAGATGAGCCCTTCTCTTGACCTTCTTGGATCTTTCCTCCAAAATTGATTTTGCTTTGAAATGCTTGCTCCAAGGATTGGTTTGTGAACCTGCTCATTTTTTGTTCATGGGCTTCGAGAGAACTCATTAGTTCATGTCGAGTAAGTTTAGACAAATCCTTGGATTCTTTGATAGCGGCTACAACATGATCAAACTTTGGAGGCAAACTCCTAAGAACCTTTTCAACGATTCTTTTATCCGGAAGGGTATCTCCAAAACTTCGAATTTGATTGATAATTCCAGCAACTCGGGAAAAGAACGTTTGAACAGATTCATTTTCCTTCATTGCTAGATTATCAAAGTCTCTCCATAGTGTTTGAAGTTTAATGGAGATAACCTTATCATAACCTTGATATTCAATTTTTCATATCTCCCATGCTTCTTTTGAAGTTTTTGCACCCATAATTCTTGGAAGATAGATTTGCTTACCCCACGTTGAATGTTGAGGAGAGCCAAAGCATCTCTCTTCTTGTTATCCTTGAACTTCTTCTTCCTTGCTTCCGTCCAAGTTGCTTCTTCTTCGGCATTTGCCGGTGCCTCGTATCCGCTTTCAACAAGATCCCACAATTCTTGTGAGACAAATAAAGTTTGCATTTGGATGCTCCAATAGTCATAGTTCTCTCCGTCAAATATAGGGATGGGATTTTATGCATAGTTGAAAGTGGAAGAGTTGGTTTCCATGGTGGATGAAAGAAGGACAAGGATGGATCGGTTAGTGCTCTGATACCAAAATTGTTGGGGTGCTGGGAAAGGTTATATGTAGGTGGTAGATGTTTGGAGGATGAGTGTTGTAATGAAGGAGGCTTTTTGTATTGCTTTCAAATTATACAAGAGGAAAGGCACAATGAAGCTCACTTTATAGAGCTAGTTTCACCACTTTGGTGTTCTCGAATATTCTTCCTAATTACAAAACTCTCACAACTTCTAGACTATTCTAGTTTTAACCCATGTGCTTAAATACAAAACATCTCTCAAGCTTCTTCTAGAATTATCTAGTTAAGCACATGAAAGATCTCTTATATTCTAGAAGTTTCTAATTCTACCCATGTGCATAAATACTAATAGCTTATACACACTTCTAATTATTTTAAACTTATACTTATTCTACACTATTCTAGAAGATTACAAATTACTTTCTAACACTTTGGTGGTGTGCTTATGGATGGCAAAGGAGTATGGATTTCAGGAGTGCATCCTCGGACAAGGAGAGACTCAAGTAGAAATGGAGATCGATTTGCTGCAAGTAGTGAATCTGACCAAATCAATTTATGAGCATGGTAATGGGCACATAAATTGATTTGGATCTCTAGGCCTGCCCTCTTTGATGCCATTTGGCTTTGATTTGGGGGCACGGTTCTACAACAAAACGTCCGTGTAGCTCCTCGGTTCTTGGAGGTTTAGGGGGGCCACTATTTCAGTGGTATTCTGAGAGCAGCCACTTTGTGCATATATTGCCAAAGGTTAGATCTGTCTCCAATCATCCCCCGCCCATACCCCCAATGATTGGGGACTATATGGGTTATGTTATATTATGTTGTTGTTGTTGTTGTAGTGAATCTGACCAAAGAAAATCCAGCTCCTCATCACCCTCATAGGAATCTGATTGAGGATTGTCAGATTTGTAGTAAGAGCTCTATGAATCACACTCCACAAGAGGGGAACAAATTAAGTGACTAATGTTCTGGATTGTATTGGTGAGACTCAGTGGTGTTAATATAAAACACCCAATTGTGATTTCCAAAAGGGAAATCTTTTTGTAGCTAACATTGTAGCGGCTGAATGTGAGAGGCAATGCGGCCTTTTTGCGGTTCCTGTCATTTGTGCTGGTTTATTTGTCAACATACCAAAAAATAATAGATTTGGTCATGTCCCCTTGAAGTGTAAGCTAAAATGGGCATGTTTTCTTTTTAGTCTTATTGTGTTTAATCAGTTACTTCTTGCTATGGTCATTGGCATCAAAATGGGAAGGAGAATGGTTAATAGAACATGTTTGTCATTGGTGGTTCTTTTTTTATAGGCAATGTTATTGATTTTTAACGTCATGCAGTCTCCAGGGAGAGCCCTGTGGATTCAGGTGTGGTACTTTTTCCACTCTCATGCACATAATTTGAATAAATGGACCCTATATAAAGTGTATTTAAGAAAACGACTTAGGGAGATTTTGACTTTATCGGTGGGGTGGTAAATTCCAGGAAAACGACAATTCAATTTTGTTTTTTCCAAAATGTGTCATGCCGTGCCTAAAAATGGCAATTCGATTTAGTTTTTTTTTTTAAAACGTGTCGCGCCATGTCTTCAGGCACTGACATTCACTAGTATTTATATAACATTATAACCTAATGAGAGCTTTATATTTGGCAGCCCCCTAACGTTCGTTATAGAGAAAAAAATCTCCGTGGACTTTTATCTTGGAGTTATTCAAATATCCATTGATCAATACTCTTTCAAGTAATCTCCAAGTGGTAGACAATCACTGCCCAGTGCAGTTGCTTTTGTCATCTCTCCCCTATGAGGGAGGTCCTGGGTTCGACTTCTGCTGGAGCAATACCCTTGGGGTCCCAAACTAGGGATAGCTTCTGGATATCGTGCTAATCCTAACACCCCCACTAACCCCTGCTGATGTGTGACGATTGACAAAAAAAAAAATCTCCAAGAGGTACAAGTTACATTCAATATTTACGGTTTTTTTTTCCGTTGGATTTAAGGAAGGGTAATCGAAAGGCTTGAGGATTCAAGGCGGCGGCAATCAAGCACTGGGTGTGGTGAATGAGGATTCGATAAGTAGGTCTTAGGACGATTGTGAGAATTCAAATTGTAGGGTAAGATTGCTTGTAACTACACAACGGTTTTTATAGTTCCTAATTCCTTCTCGTGGTTTTTTCCCGTTTAGGGTTTTCACGTATATCCGGTGTTCATCGTTTGTTCTTCGCTCCAATTACTACTTGATTATTGGGTTGCTAGCAAAATAGAAATTTCAGGGAATAGAAGAAGTCAACTAAGAAGGATTAGGGTGATTGTAGAATGTTTGTCCATTTCTTAAGGCTTTTCCATATTGCAACAAAGAGATTTTTAGGTTCCCTTTTATGTCACTTTCGATGTTTTCTTTAAAGACATGTTCATGATTCAATTGGAAATTGAGAAATTGCAGAGGCAGAATGAATTTCTATGTTTTCAATGACAATGAGTATGAAAGCAAAACTTGATAAGGGAAGGGAGATAAAATCAGTTTGTTGTTGTATGTTGATGTGGTTCTTGATCCTAGGAAGAAGGCTGTGTAGATTTTTGCTTCAAAAAATTGTATGGTGAAGTAGTGGCTATTGAAATGGCGGGAAAGGTAAAATTGTTGTTTGACACGTTAGTTTGAGGAATATGCTAATTAAAAATGATTTGAATAGTGTGGAAGTGCCTAATTAATGTGCATGAGGCCTCGACTATGACCCTTAAAGATGATTTTGATGATCCCCATATAGCTTTAGCCACTCAATTTTGTTCTTTTATGGAGCAACAATTTTGTCCAAGTCT
Organism: Rhododendron molle; assembly: GCA_025413875.1. Lineage (NCBI taxonomy): Eukaryota > Viridiplantae > Streptophyta > Magnoliopsida > Ericales > Ericaceae > Rhododendron > Rhododendron molle. Next base: position 15,525,345 of record CM046400.1, on the reverse strand, counting down.
GAAGTGGATAAGTACTTAGCCTAAAATTTTGACATTTTGGTGTGGTGGAAGAACAATTTTGTGAGGTATAATATACAGTCACAAGTGGCTCGTGATGTGTTAGCATTTTCTGTCTCTATAGTTGCATCTAAGTCAGCTTTTAGCATATGAGGACGCATACTTGATCCTTTTCGCAACACACTTTCTCCTGCGATTGAGATTGAGCAATATGAATCCTACGAGTTAGGTACTCCCTCCGTCTGGATTTAATAGTCCTTTTTAGGAGTTCCTGCCACCTTTCAATCGATTATATTTTATAATTTATAATGTTTTATGTAATTTTGAAAATATTGTCTTATAGAACTAATCAAGATCTATCAAACAAAATTCATATTATATATAAAATTCATTACTAATTTAAAGATATAACTCATTTTTAATCCGGTTAGAATTGAATGAAGAACTATTAAATCCAGACGGAGGGAGTAATTATTTTATGCTGCTGTTGTGTTAGGTGCATAGTATATTACTTATGTGGGCAGCATGCCCTGGAATTTCCGGATTCCAAAATGCAAAGGCCCATAATCGAGGGAGCGCGAGCGGAGAAGCAGGCGCTCGCAAAATACAGAGTCGCCACTCGGGTTTGAAGGTCCAACACCCAAGGAACCGTATTTCGAAGCACCTGCCGCGCTGTTTGATTTGAAAAAGTGAAGGAACCAGTCCGTCATAACCATATCTGGGTTCGGGAGCCAGGTTACGAAAGGGAAAGGGTTTTAAGGCACCCCTCTCGCCCAATCCGGAGATCGGTCTCTACTTAGGTATTTTGAAACATTGCGATTCTTCTTTTATTAATCAACTTTTAGCCAATTACGGCGGGAAATAGTTTAATGGGGATTAAAGCTGTAACAGTTTGCAAGATGTGATAGATAGCATGGATGAACAGTTAGTATAGGATGAAAACAGACTGCTGTGGGATTTTTAAACAGACTGGAAAGCTCCTGTCTTGGAGTGTCGTGCATAGGAAGAAACCAGTATGCGTTGATCAAGTCAAAACATGCTGACCAAACCTGCACACGCTTCTACAAGACCTGCACTCACCAGTAAGCCTAAGCCCACAGTTCTTATTCTCAAACCCTTTGGGCTCTTGAAAGACCAGTGCACACCCAGGACAAACCAAGCAGTTTATAGCAGTTATAATATACAGTTTAAAGGCTGAAAAACCCAACAAATAAACAAAACACCCCATAAACAGTGTGGAGACAAAAATAACAGTCTAAAACCAAGTTTAACATGCAAGGCCAGCCACTGGTCGGAGACAAACAGTCGTGCGAGGAAGTCACTCTGTCGCGCGAGGGTTCTCCCTAGAGCGCGATGGTTTGCGCCCTGGCGCGCGACGGTTGCGCCCTGGCGCGATGGTCAACGCTCCATTTGACCATCGCGCGCGGGTTTGGAATCATCACGCGAGGGTTTGGGTCAACCTTCCAGTGTTTGGTTTTGCTCATCCTTGGTTCTGGGACAGGTCCAGAATGATCCCGGGGATGCTCCAACAGAACAGAAATGCATTACAGCTTGTAGTGTAAACTAAGAAAAGCAATAAACTGGTTGTTTAGCATACCCACAGTGATCTATATAAACAAAAAACGTAAAAGCCAAGATGCCCTTCCCCACGAGGTTCATCATCACACAGACACGAAGTGTCACGCGAGTATTTGGAACCATCGCGCGAGGGTTCCTGCTCCATTGCTTCTTGTAACTTTGCTGACTTTAGGGCCAGGACTGGTATTGATTACCAGCCTTGACCCTGCCAGCCCCCCTCAGAGATCAGAACAGAGAGCAGAACAAAGGTAAGCTATACCTTTGGTCTTTGAAGTTTGAAAAAAATGTTTGAACTTTGAGTTGAGATTGAGGTTGCTTGAGGTGTTAGAGCTTGAAAAATGAGTGTATGAGAATGACTTGAGTGGTGAAGTATCATGTGTATTTGGCTTTGTGTAGCCCTTTTTGCTTGAACTTTGATACTTTCTTTCTTCTTCTCTTTTTTGAATCCAAGATTGTTAACCCTTTGAAAGAGAGACACTGGGGGGGGGGGGGTATTTATAGGGAAAATGGTGGAAATTGTGTATGGAGGAGAAAGAACCAACCAAGTGAAGGTTAACTTGGCTTGGTGGCCAAATTGCCTTTTATGGAAAGCTTACAAGGAGAGAAGCCCAGCTAGTCCACGAGGTCTAGCTGAAGATTACTTGGTGATTAAGCTGCCCAGCTAAAAAAAGGTGAATGGGACAGGAGAGAACCGTCGCGCGATGGTTCTAAACTGTTGCGCGAGGGTTCTCCTTGGCGCGATAGTCAACGGTCAACAGTTTGACTGTTGACCACACCTGGCAGCTTGACCCTCGCGCGATGGTTCTAAACCCTCGCGCGACAATTGATTTTTGGCTTTTTGATGTGGTTTTTGGCTAGGTTAGGTTCAAGGGTTCTTCAAACACTCAAAACTCAAACACTCGACATTCCCGAGATGTTCTTGATCCGTTTCATCATTGGGGAATCAGAAACCGTAAGTAAACTAGTCTGGAAGCCCAGATTGGGGTGTCTACAACTTACTTTTTCAATCTTCTAGTTATCTTCATTTTTTTTCCTTGTTAGTTTTATTGGATCAAGATCAACCTCAATCTAAAGCCTCGGTCCAAGTTGATTAACTATCATCGTCAATAAAATTTGGTACAAAATTCCTACCTCAAACCTCATTTGCAAAGCTTCATTATATATATACTATTATTTTTGAACCTTTTACTCAAACTTCATTATACCTCATTTCCTTGTGGCTATTTTTTGAGAATGGTGACTGCTGGTATAATGGTTTTTTGGGATATTTTTGCAGCCGAACTTTAATTTTGTGGCAAGGATGGTGGACTGGTGGTAAAATGGTTTTTAAATTAATAAAGTCGGTTTGACATGGTATATGACTTTGGAGGATACAGTTTTTTGAAGTGGTATAGTCTTTAAGTAGGGAATAGTTTGAGACTTAATGATATTTTGTGCACTTTTTTTTTTGATCCGAAGTTTTTTTGGACTTGATTTACTATTTTTATTGAATGCTTGTTGAATTCTGAATTGCATGAATTATGAAGATATGGAGGAATGCTTTCGGAATTTGGATAATGGACAGATTGGTGGATGTCTGATGAAGAGATTAATTGGTTTTATTATTGATGGAATGTGCTTGAATTTTTTGTAATTAATTGTGGTTGGGCTTTGTTGAAATGCCTGTTTTAGTGGGCCAATTGAATAATAAAGGAGGACGTGGTAAGTTTTATGGGAAAGCCTAAACAAGAATGGGCTTTACGGGGCCATTGGACTCAGAATATATATGAATACTAGAATTTGAAACAATAAAATTCTAATTAAAGAAGCCCAATCTAGTTTTGGAAAAGTGACGGTCTAGGACGTATTTTGATAATTAATATCTGCCACAGACATGCTGAGAACATTTGTTAGTGCTAAAAATATTCTTGACGGGTATTAACTATCAAAACACGTCCTTAGCCGTCATGTTCCCTCTAGTTTTTGCCCAACGCGACCCGACCCGACCCGAGATAAAGAATTGATTTTCTGAACGGTTTTGCCAGTTACACGGATTGGTTATGTGTCAAAAAATGGCCTAACCGACCTAGTAGGGTCGAGTGACGGGTTCTGACCAAATCCGACTTGTGCACACCCCTATCCAAATGGATGAGACTAATCCACCAAGGATCGGCTGCAAGTAACCAACATGTACCCACGGAAAACAGTGAGAAGCAGCTAGGAGGGATTTTTGCAGTTCGACTATCGCCTGTTTTGCAGATCAAAAAAAAAAAAAAAAACTATCGCTTGTTTTGGATACTAACGCTGGGCACGTGCTTTGCACATTAATTGGTCGTCATATTAGTTAAGTCAATCGTCAATGGCAATAAATAGTACTCCATAAGAAAAGGTGTTCTTAACTACCATCATCAATTGTAAGTGTATTATCACAATTCTCAGTTTATCCCAATATCATATCATGTTGATATGTATTATCTTGAGCATCAAAATCTTGACTACCATCATCAATTGCCGCGCCATCACGTTTTGAAATATTTTTTCGCCTAATAATATACTCCCCCGTTTTAAAATGAGTGATTTTTTTGGGACTTCGTGTCATTTTAAAATACTTTTATCTTTCGATTTATAAAAGTTTTATGTGATTTTAAAAATTTTGTTTAATAGAACTAATTAAAATCTATTAAACAAGATCCATATTATATATTTTTTAACATTCATATTGAAAGATATAAGCAATTGAAAATGACACGCTTTTCTAAAAAAGTCTTTCATTTTAGAACGGAGGGAGTATCATTGTTTTTTTGCACTATTTCTATTGAGTCTCACTTTAAATCTTCTCTTATCTATATCACTTGCTTCTACCATATTTGTTGAACTCCATCTTTTGTGTACTACGTATTATGTTAGTTGGCACAAACCGTTTCATCAATATTATCGACTGCCTCCATCGTCTCAGCTATCATATCTTTTGATACTTCTACATATGTTCGATACCTTTATTTTTCAAGAACACTACGAGTGGAGCCCACAAGCCCCTGCTTATTAAATGTCGTGGGTCCAATTTCTAGTTTAATATTCCATTGTTGTAGGTCCCACAATAAAACAAGGACAAAAAAATAAGTTAAAGAAAGAGCGAGGACAAAGTAGTCTTTTCACAAGTTGCACGACAAACTTGCAACTCTCTCTTTTATAATCGGTGTAGAAATGTGGCTGTGTTCGGTTGCAATTTCCGGCAATTTCCGGAAAACATTTCCGGAAAAAGTGTAATCATTAGTCCTATTCACTTTTCTCTCATTCCAATCATTACCCTTTCATCCAATCATTGCCCCTATTCTTTTCCAATAATTACCCCTATTTCTCTCTCTATCTCTCTCCAATCATTACCCTATTTCCAATCATTATCCCTATTTTTCTATCAAATCATTACTCCAACAACCATTTCTAAAAACCAAACCAATCACTAACTCAAAATTTTTTTTCCGGATCATTACCCAGAAATTGCAACCGAACTTTGTCTCCAGAAGAAAAGGTGTACCAAAAAAGTACTTTATAGGAAGTAAGAACAAAGATTAATTGTGTGATCAAATAATAGCAAAGGGATTGACCGGAATATGGTCATATGTTTTGCCGGCGCCCGATGTAGTTTTTTGTCCATGCATGTACACTTTTCGCCGGGCCGGGGGTAGGGGTGTAAACGAGCCGAGTCGAGCCGAGCTTTAGCGAGCTCGAGCTCGGCTCGTTTACTTAACGAGCCAAATATTCGAGCTCGAGCTCGGCTCGAGCCTTATCGAGCCGAGCCCTTAACGAGCCGAGCTTAGTAATTTACTAATCGAGCCTCTCTTTATCGAGCCGAGCCTCCCTTAACGAGCCGAGTTTTTGTCGAACGAGCCGAGCTTGGCTCGGCTCGTTTAGTAAACGAGCCGGGTACTCGAGCTCGAGCTCGGCTCGTTTACTAAACGAGTCGAGTCGAGCCGAGTCTTAACGAGCCGAGCCGAGCCGAGCTCGCGAGTAGCTCGGCTCACTTACAGCCCTAGCCGGGGGGCATGGTGGTCAAAGAAGACAGGTTCAGTTGCTACCCAAATTAGAAAAACATTGGAGGTCAAAAATAGCACAAAGAAAGAAACAAGAGTGCATCGTTCATTCTGGTTTATATCTTTATCATAGCTAGAATAGAAATGTCCAAGGCAGACTGCAGGGGTACTTGTTCCTTTTTTTTTTCTAATTATCGGGTAACCGACTTTTTTTGGTCGTGCACTGTCCATTGAATAATCTACTACTATTCTCCAAGGTATTCGAGCGACTGAGCGAGGGTCTGGTGGTACTGTTAGGTCCTGCTAACACTGCCAAATGGATTTATCTCGAGTTCCCAAATTTTTATCCATTTTTTGTTTTATAGGAGTAAAACGTACTCAATGAGTAGAACGCCTAGCTTATTAGAAATTCAAGTCAATCGGACATCGTTAATGAACGATTGGAACTTTGTTTTGAAGTGCTTCGGCCTCCAATACTGTATTGCTAAAATCATATTTGTTTTTCATTAGTTATTAATGTCCGATCAACTTAATTTTTTGCACGTGTGATCTACTCGTGGAACTCTTACAAATTGAGCTATGGGAATCAAACATTGTGTGCTCAAGCATATCCCATATTGAACTTACAGCAGAGACTCCAATTGCACACAAGAATATATACACTTAAGTTGGCTAACCTGAACAACCAAATGGATCAACTTATGTTGCGTGATAAGTAGTATTATAGAAGTGGTATATGTTCGAATACAGAAAAAGTTGCATACGCCCTTAATTTATTTTGGTATGTTTTTCTTCTCATGAGTGCCAAAATACCCACCATTCTCCACAAATTATTGACTCATTCTTCCTTAATTTTGTTTTTGTATTTTTTCATCTTTTCATCTTTCTTTTTAAATACTAGATATCTTTTTGATTAATATTCATCTTGACACGATGAGTCTAAAACTAAAATATTAAGACCAAAAGCAAAAAAAAAGTTTACTAACGACGAAAACAATTTAAAATAGCTAGTAGTTTTGCATTTCATGTCATCCTATCTCTAAAACTCTTTTCAATTTTGGTCCACATTTTTATACTTTTATGATTCATCTCGTCGATATAAATAATTAATCAAACTAATTATGTTAAAAAGCAAAACAACAAATTACAAAAATTAAACACTGTTATCGAAAAAAAATGCCAAAAAATAGGGAGATATATTGAATTTTCTTTAATTGACAAAAATAAGTAAAAAAAACTATTCAGACAAAAATTCCACATTAAACTTAGGGAGAATGCACCCAAAAAATATCGAATCCGGAAAAATATATCCTTTTAAAGAACCGACGAAAAATCTAGAAACTCTCAAATCTCAACGCACCCTTGGTTGAGTTGAGACCAGACGAATACAGTTTTTCTTCTTTTCTTTTTCTTTTTGTTAACAAAGCCAATCCCGTGCCATAGGGACCTTGTAGAGTGCCCTGCAAGACACATTCAGACTGTCCATCTCGAAAATTAACGGTCCGGATTGAAAATTAACTCTTCCAGGAAATAATTAATTTTTCTTAGGAAGAGTTCGCTTTTTATCCAAACCGTTGCAAATACTCTTGGACGTTTTGGATGCGCCCTGCAGAACTCTACAAGGAGCTGCTTTGCAGCATCCTCGAACCCATGCGATACTACATGGACTTTACGATCACTGATGTTTCTTTAGGCAAAAAAAAAAAAAAAAAAACTATGCGCACAGATGAAATGTGCATAGATGATGTATGGGACCCATCTTGGGATCCCATATAGATAATCTGAGCCCTTCATTCTTTAAAAAAAAAAAAAATCATTTTTTAAGGACTTTTGTATAAAATCAAGCCAATTAGGCATCATTAAGGCATAATCTAATGGTTTTATTTTTTCGTTATTTAATTCAAACGGATTTATAGTTGAATGAACCAACCAAACTCTTACACATAATCGAATGTGATAATTTGTGGTGAGGACATTAAAAAAAAAAAAAAAAACTATTAAACAAAATGAATAAGTCAAATTATTTATGTAGGAGCCACCTCGGGTCCATACATTATCTGTGCATGATTCATTTGTGCGCATAGTCGGTCTCATATATATATATACATGGCCTATCTATGGGGACCGACGGGGGTACCAACCAATTATGGGGCCCATTTTGGGGTCCCCGCAAATTATCCAAACTGCGGATTATTTTTGATCCACATATATGGCCCTTCAGCTCAATTGCATAAATTTAAGTGTGTGATCCACATATCGAATGTTTTATTTAGAATTCAAGATTTTAAATTCTAAAACAAGAGACAAACGTTTGGATCAAACACTTATAGTTATCCGATTGTTCTAACATTTTACACAGTTACTCTAAAAAACATTTAAAAAATAATCAATGGTTTGGATCATTGCGTGGAACCCCGACATGAGCCCACAATTGGTCGGTACCTAGTTGGTCCCTATAGTATATATATATATATATATATATATTGAAACACATGGATGAATTTGTTGTAATAAGACCGTGATCTTGTTTGGTTTGGATTTTAAGAGAAAATATTAAGAACAATAAATGGAAAAATATAAATCGAGAAAATTTATTAATGACGGGAGTTTTAAGGCCCCCAACGAACAAGCCGTGTGTCTGCGTCATGTGGACTCGTGCTGATTTTAGCCCACGAGTTTTTCATGGTTAATTGTTGTCCTGTTTTCTGCACATTTGAAAATCGAACCACATGGACAAGGTCCCAGTTGACTCTGGGACCATATTTGGAAAGAGAAAAATCTAAGGGGGGAAAAACATGGTGTAATTTCTCATTTTTCCGCCTACTATCCAATTTCTTTCTGTTTCGTCCTCAGTCAATTCGACCACATCTATTGAGTTCTTCAACTTTCTACATCGTTATCCACTTTGTCTATATTAGAATTTCAAGTTTCTTTTACCGAAATCGACATTAGGACTCATTATCGTCATTTAATCTGGTGAGATGCATATAAACCGCATATACAGGGACATGACATATAGACAATAATTACTCTTTTTGTTTTTTAACATAGTTAAGGATTAACGTTGTTCCATAATTCAATAAATAACCAAATGAACATCGTCCCTACAAAAATTATGAGTTTCTGAACAATGGTTATATATAATTTAGAGCAATAATTTTTCTGATATATTGAAAACACAGCGGCTTAGTGGCCTTTGTCCAACTAAATAAAGCAAGAAGGCAAAAGTAGAAGACTGAGGATGAGTTACAAAAAGATTAAAGTTGAGGAATAGTAGTGAAATTTAGCCAAGAAAATCATAAGCGTCTACTTGTAAGGGATTTTATTCCCTCTAATATTGTATATATCAATGGGGTTAACGAGGTGTTAGTAGATTCGTCCATAGAAAGTTTTAAAGACTATCCATATCTTTGAATTTCCAAAAACCCATAAAGGGGCTCGAGCCCTGGCCTTCCACATGAGAAGGACATGAGTTATCAACTGGGATAGTAGCCCATTGGGTATTCGTAAAGTTGAGTAACTCACAGATTGTGGAGAAATTATTCGATATTCTTGGGACAAGGTTGAATACATATTTGGACTACAAGGTATACGAACTTGAGTGTGAATCCCAAACCAATGTGTGATTTAAATTCGTGCTCAACTTTGCTGCAGAGGCATTGAATATGATCCGGGGATGCTGCTAAGCACCTCCTGTCTAGCGGGGTGCCAATCGATATTCGGCCGTTTATCTCGACACAGACAATTTGGATTGAATCTGAATAATTCATTGCTCAGTCAAGATCAAAGCCATCGTTTCTAGAGATGAACGGCCGGATCGGCCACTCAATACCACTATCAAGCACTTCTGCTTGGCAGCATCTCCCGATCCATTGAATATTATTCTCTTGTGTACTATTTAAACCCCCTCTCTCTCCCCCTTTCTCTCATCCTCACGCTGGCGCGCTCTCTCTCTCGACTATGGAGACAGGAGATTCTGTTCTCTCTCAATCATTACAACCCTCAATCTGCTTCTTGTTCTTCTCCTTCACACTCTCATTCACTATCTTCTCTCTCTTTCTCTTCACACTAAGTCTCCTCAAGCCACACTGTGACTGCGAAATCTGCCGTAGCTACCTCTCCCAGAGCTGGTCGCCGGAGTTCGACAATCTGGCCGATTGGTACACTCACCTTCTCCGTAAATCCCCAACCAATACAATCCACATTCACGTTCTCAACAATACCATCACGGCTAACCCAGAAAACGTCGAGCACATTCTCAAAACTCAGTTCGAAAATTACCCGAAAGGAAGGCCATTCTCTGCAATTCTCGGCGATCTTCTGGGCAAGGGAATCTTCAACGTCGACGGTGATTCTTGGAAATTCCAGAGGAAAATGGCGAGTCTTGAAATGGGTAGCGTCTCGATTCGATTGTACGCTTTTGATATTGTCGGGTCTGAGATTCAGTCCAATCTCATTCCTCTGTTTTCCTCTGTTTCTGGGGAAAAAGACTCTGTTTTGGATTTACAACAAGTGTTTCAAAGATTTTCTTTCGATACCATTTTTCGATTCTCATTTGGGTTGGACCCCAAGACCCTCCAATTGTCATTACCCATCTCTGATTTCGTAATGGCCTTCGATCTTGCATCGAAATTTTCGGCAGAGCGAGGAATGAGCGTTTCCCCATTGATATGGAAAATCAAAAAGGTACTAAACCTAGGGTCAGAGAAAAAGCTTAAAAAATCCATTGAAGTAGTGAAATCCCTCGCCCAAGAAGTGATCGAAAACAGGCGAAAAATGGGAGTTTCGACACAGAATGACCTCCTTTCGAGGTTCATGAGTTCTATAAACGATGATGCATACATCATAGACATTGTCATTAGCTTCTTATTGGCCGGCCGTGACACGGTGGCATCGGCATTGACCGGTTTCTTCTGGGTGCTGAGTCAGCACCCAGAGGTCGAGAAGGCGATCCGTGAGGAGTCGGACCGAGTCATGGGTCCAACTAAGGAACTAGCGAGCATAGAGCAAATGAGAGAGATGCATTACTTACAAGCTGCAATGTACGAGAGTATGAGACTCTACCCGCCAGTGCAATTTGATTCTAAATTTTGCGAAGAGGACGACATTTTACCGGACCACACTTTTGTTCCAAAAGGCACTCGGATTACATACCACCCATACGCGATGGGCCGGATGGAGCGGGTTTGGGGCCCAGATTGTTTTGACTTCAAACCGGAGAGGTGGTTGCAGGGCGGGGTTTTTTGCCCCGTTAGCCCCTTCAAGTACCCGGTTTTCCAAGCCGGGCCAAGGGTTTGTTTGGGCAAGGAAATAGCACTTATGGAGATGAAGAGTGTCGCTCTTTCGTTGGTCGGCAGGTTTGATATAAGAGTGGCGACGCCGGAAAAAGCACTACGATTTATGCCTAGTTTGACCGCCACCGTGAGGGGCGGTCTTCCAGTAATTATCCAAGAGCGAAAACGATAATCTGATTGCCACTTTCGGATGGTCCTTTTTAGCTCTTGAGCTATTTGTCTATTTAACTGCCACTTTCTGGCGGTAGCTATGTTCCTTAGCAAAGGTAAATGGTAGATGAGTTATGTACTGGGGTAAAATGGTGTGGATAGTATTTACTCTTTGATTTTCATTTTTTGTGTATTTCAATCTTTTTTCCTATTATTAAATACGAAAAATAAATTATAAATGTTGTAGATACCAGACCCCACTGTGAGTGACTATTGTTAGCTGTGATTTGGTTCGAGTTGTCATTTGGTTATGACGCTGGTTTTGTGGTACTTGTTGGATGTATGGGTTTGGGTCATGCTTCTGGTTCGAAATCTGCCCAATTTACTGCTGCAAATCAAATGAGATTTCTATTGCTGTCGGTGGTTTTTGGATTTTGGGGATCACAGGGATATTTGTTTTGCTCTTTGTATGTAGTTTGTTGTCAATAATGTAATACTGGGGAGGAGTTGTATTTCCTTGTATCTTGATAGGACTATGGTTGGCTTTTTGCCATCTTGTTTGGTTTGTTTGGCCTCGGGTGGCATGTGATTGTCGGAAAATTTGGGTGTCAACATAGTTGAGATGAATTCTTTTCGTTGCGATGCTGTCATACCCTGGGCCCTTCTAATCTTTTCTAACCTCGCTTCCAAGATTATCGTTTTTCGCTGTTAAAAAAAAAAAAAAACATCTCTTCTTTTTCCTCAAGAAACCCACAGATTCAAGACCCAGTCGCAGCCGAAGTAAAATAACCAATGAAACTGAATCTTGCACGTCCTGAGAATAGTAACTGGGTAGATTGGCAAGCTAATGAAGGGTTGATTATTTAATGCATTAGCCGGAGACGAGTAATTAAAGGCAAGAATTAGAGCCCACGTTGAACTGATCAAACTGTCCTTCAAATTGTTGATTAAAAAAAAAAACAAAAAAACTGTCCTTCAAAACAATCAAATGTTTCTAACATGGGTCTACCGTGACTCGAGGCCGAGGGAGGGAGAGGGAGAATATGACAACTACGATATTTTATCGTACCTCAAAATTTACGAGGAAAAGAAGAAGAAGAAAGAAGAAAGAAGAAATGTCGTGCCTTCCAATTGTTTTCGGGCTTCATGGTTGGCGACTTGGCTGTGTTTGACTTCATGGTTGGATCCGCATATGGGGGGCCACGGCCCTGCGTCATTTCCCGATTCTTTTTTTCTTCCAAATTTTCATATTAAAATTAGTTGTTTTTTTAAATCGTTAAGAACACTTAGAAAGTGTTCGTTTTGGGTCACAAAACCCAATTTTTCTCAGCACACAATCTCCCATAAGTTTTTCCTTTCTTAATTAATCTCATTTTTCTATTTATCTTTCTTCACTCATTACTCCAAAAACATTTTTCAAATCCTAAACCAAACAAACCATTAAATTCCCGAACCTTAAAATTTCAAAACTTTATTGTTCATAGTCGGACTCCACATTTACAAAATTCTGGTTCCATCCCTACACATGGGTCGCCAGTTCCTTTACAAGTCACAAACCCCTAGGCATTGACGTTGGACTAAAATCAAAGCAAATCATTCAACTGATCCCAATAGGTCACTGAGCCCCATGTTCTTAGTTCACTACTATTAATTAATCTAACAGACCAGAGGCTTAGGAAAAACCACTTGAGGTAGACGATAAAAAAACCCAGCAGAGAGATAGTACTGTCTTATGCCATCTTCCTAATTTATCTCCATTGGAGCAGTCATGATGGTCTTAAGCAACAATTGCTTTCTGATCGTTCTGCTTCTCTTTGTATCAGCTGGTGCAGCACAAAAGGCAGAGTATACTACCTGTGTGAATCACGGCAGCCCGTGCCTATACGAAAAGCTTCTGTGCCCGTGGGAGTGCCCGAGCCCGTATCCCTCTGACCCGCAAGCTAAAGTTTGTTATGTCAACTGCGATTCACCTCTCTGCCAAACTGAGTGTAAAAGTAAGATATCTTTTATGCAGACAGTGTCGAGTATTTGATTCTCGTTCGTTTCCTAATCAATGTGTACCCCTTGGGTGGGTGTAAGAACTAACATCCTTATGTTTCATTCTTTTTCAGATAGGAAACCAAATTGCAATACCCCTGGAGCAGCGTGCCTGGACCCACGGTTCATTGGCGCGGATGGCACTGTGTTCTACTTCCATGGAAAAAGCAACGAGCATTTCAGCTTGGTTTCAGATCTCAATTTGCAAATCAACGCTCGCTTCATTGGCCTAAGGCCAGCGGGTAGACCTAGGGACTACACGTGGATTCAAGCACTAGGAATACTTTTCGGCTCACAAAGTTTCTCTATTGAGGCTAACAAAGCAGCGACATGGGAAGACGAAATCGACCACCTAAAATTCTCATACAATGGCAAAGAGCTAGTCGTACCCGAAACCTACCCATCTCTGTGGGTATCCACACAAAACGAGGTAAAAGTAGAAAGGACGTCGAGGAAAAATAGTGTTTTAGTTACTCTACCGAAAGTTGCAGAAATTTCAATCAATGTGGTGCCTGTGACTAAGGAAGATGACAGAATCCATAGCTACCAGATACCTTTGGACGATTGCTTTGCTCACTTGGAGGTGCAGTTCAAATTCTACGGCCTTTCCACAAAGGTTGAAGGTGTGCTTGGCCGGACTTACCAACCAGATTTCAAGAATCCAGCAAAGCCAGGCGTTGCAATGCCCGTGGTAGGAGGTGAAAACAAATATAGGACCATGTCGCTTCTATCTTCAGATTGTGGTTCTTGTGTGTTTTCTCCAGGTGGGATTCCCAACAAGGATGAATCACTAGTTATGGATTTTGGCATGCTAGATTGCACAAGCGGGGCTAGCACTGGGAATGGAATCGTTTGCAGGAAATGAGCAGCTAACTATGCTTTTTTCTCCTGGAATTCTGGGTGTTTTGATTGATTAATGATTGAATGTTGCTTTCTAGGGAGTGATGTGTACTTATGTTTTATCCTTGAGTAATGCAGTTTCAATTATTTTGGAAGCTCGAACAATGTGGCTTTTAATTCTCTCGCATGGTTGTTCAATATACGTGTTATTTTGTTCAATAGTACTGAAACAATTGGCAGGAACGTAAGATTTTCACCATACGCAGCTAATTAGAAGAAGCAGAAAAATTTCCTGCTTGAATATTTTAAGATCAAGCAGAATAGAAACTGCGAAGATGTAAAACCAAACGAGAAAATTAGAAGAATGGATGATGATAGTGGAACAGAAACAAAAACTGTTAATTTTGGATACTGATTTTCGCGCTCCAAGTTTTACCGCAGGCGCTCCACCTTTTTGTGTTTTACACTGGGGTGTTGCTTGCAATACCCCAGTGTAAAAACTAAAAAGTGGAGCGCCTGCGGTAAAAAGTGGAGCGCGAAAATCACTGTCCTTAATTTTATGCCCTGAAAACCAATTATTGAACTTGTTTTTCTTTTGGTTAAGTTAATTTTTCGGCATTTTTGTTTTTATTCATAGATATGTGTTTAATGGGTAACAATTTTTTATTATTCGCTGCTACATGAGATGTGAGCATATAGTCCAACGGGTGACATTGTAGAAAAATCATGTTATGGTTAATGAATCAATAGCAGGGAGTTACGTTTTTTTCGGTACCTTGTAAAGCCCAAAATAGTTCTAGGTCATGAGTGTGGTTGGACATCACACTATGAAGGCCTACACTTATTATGCTGCTATATGATAGAATGTTTGACTCCGTCATTGAGGTAGTGACCTTAAGCATGTAACGACCCGGAATTTTGACCCAATTTTTTTTTAATAATAATGTTATTAGAATTATTTTCTTAATACAATTATTATTATTATTCCTTTTAGATACAAATATGCATGCACAACTTCTTTTTAATTTTCCTACAATACTTGCATGCATGCACAACTCTTCTATCTCTCACTCTCCTACTCGATCTCTACCTCCTCCGTAACCCTAAAACCGAGCACGATTCGTCCATTCCAAAACCCAATTCCATTAGGACTCGATTTTATTCGAAACTCATCCAATTCTCTTATAAATACATTCCTACTCCGACCCTAGGGCACGCACGAAAATTTTCACACTCCAATCGTCCAGAAAAGAGAGAAAATCGAAAGGAAATCAAAGCTCCAAAGCTATGGAGTTCTAGAGAGAGAAAAGAGAGAGAGAAAAGTGGGTTTTGTAGATCCGTTCGTCCGAGACCCAAATTGATCGATCGAGTTGCTTTCTACAATCCCAAGCATCCACGAACATCAACCAATTCGGCCCTAAGGTCTCCCGATAGAAGAAACCGAAGTTTTCTTTCCAAATTGTCAAGTTTCCGATCGAAAACCAATTCCACCCAATTCGAGGTATTATAATTCGATCCGAAGCCTCCTCTAAGTATAAATTTGTTTATTAGACATAACCCAAGGACCCCCGTGACCCCATGCATCGAAACCGAACCAAAAAAATCAAAAAAACGAAAAACAGCCGCGACCTTGCGGCCGCGACCTTTGGGGTCCTTCACCGCAAGAACCAGACGGACAGAGTTCGCGGCCGCGAACTCTGTTATTTCCAGCGTGTGTTTTATTTTTTTTCTTTGATCGAATTGACTTTTCGACCTGTTAAAAATAGATTTTGATCCCGAATTTTTTATCCTAGGTTCCTAACATTCTAAAGTTCATACCTTGTTAGTTTTATAATTTTTTATTTAATCTTATATTTATTAAATTTCTGTTTGTAAGTGTGTAATCGTTTGTAAACGAAAAATCAATACGACCTTATAAACTAATCTATCAATACCCAAACTATTTTCCTAGACTCCCAACATGTTAAAGGTCATAACTTGCTGATTTCGTAGTTAATTTATATATTTAGCTATTTATTTAATTTTTAACTAAAGTTATAAACGAAAATTAATAACGACCTTATAAAAAATATTTTTAATATCGAAAATATTTTTCTTAGACTCCTGACAGTTCAAAGGTGATATGTTGTTAAAATAAAATTTTATTTATTTAATTAACTATTTATTATTATTTAAGTATTGTTTCTTAGTAATAATACCGTAAAATATTATAAAGAAGGTCTAAAATTCCAAATAATTTTATTTATACTTTTTACAGCCCCATAATGTTATTCTGTAAATATAAAAATATTATCAAATATTTAATCATTTATTGTCTATTTAATCTTGTTTTGCCTATTAACTTGAATCTTTTATTCAAAATAATTCCGTGAGCGTTCAAACCCAACTTTTAGCACTCGAACTTATTATAGGGGACTGTTAGGACCTTTATTAAGGTTATGATAATTATTCTAATATTTTTACCTAATTAATGTATTTAATTAGTATTTAATTAATCTAATTACTTAAGAATAATTAATTAAAGCCTAGAAAAATTATTTTAAATCTTTATTAAATAGTTCATACCTTATTAATGATTTTGTGGCCATACAAGATTAAGGGCAACGGCCCAGTCATAAAAAGTTATGTGATTGCATTGCCTAATATTTGTTTTGATCCGTCTGTTATTCGTTTTTGATTATTATTGAGAATAAAATTGTGTCGATGCTGGATTTGATTGCTAGATTGGACCCTAGAGACATGGGGTGGTATACGAGATAGAAATCACTTAGACGATGCTAAGTAATGGATAAGTTGTGAAGTTTCTTTCCTTTTTAGAGGATTGTTTGCAGGCGTGATTCTGAGATATGATGAGATTTGTGGTGAGAAAGTATACAGACGTTGTTATTGTTAAGGGAAAAGGAAACAAATGAAAATCGTGGGCTAAGCAGGACCTCGGGGGTGGCCTAACAGGACCTCGTGTGATCGGAAGTAGCCTGAGTAAGGCAGCCTCAACGACCCAGTGTCTCTAGGGTGGCCAAGCAGGACCTCGGGGGTGGCCTGACAGGACCTCGTGTGATCGGGGGTAGCCTGAGCAGGACCTTGAGGGCAGCCTGATGGACCTAGAATTGTGAGAATGGCCGAGCAGGACCTCGGGGGTGGCCTGACAGGACCTCGGGTGATCGGGGGTAGTCCAGTAATATGATTTGAAACTGGCGGGTAGTCCAGTGATGTCTGTGATGATTTAAAACCGGCAGAGTAAGCCGGAGATGATTTAAGATTGGCAGAGTAAGTCCCGTGATGATATAAAACTTGGCAAAGTAAGCCCAATGATGTTTTGATAAAACCTGGCAAAGTAAGCCCGGTGATGTTTTGATAAAACCTGGCGGTGGCCCAAGATATTTTGTGATGTTAAAACCTGGCGGTGGCCCAGCGATATTTTGTGATGTTAAAACCTAGCGAGAGGTCCAGCGATGTTTTGTGGCGATAAAACCTGGCGGATGGTCGAGTATGGTTTGTGGAATAAATTGATGTCTGGCGAGAGTCGGTGGAATAAATTGATGTCCTGGCGTGTGTCGAGTGGTAAATTGATGATCGGCGTGTGTCGGTGGTGAATTGATAGACCGGCGTGTGTCCAGAAGGGATGATTGTGATGTGGTATATAAGATAGGCGAACCCTAGTTGTGATTCGGGCATGATAAGCTATTCCACTTGTTGTAGTATTGTAACTTAGGTTATTTACGACAAAGGAAGTGATCTCATGGGACCGAGCATGGCTAGCGGTTGGGGAGGAAAGATCTCGTAGGGAGATTTTGGATCACATGTTAGGCTAATGGATAGTAATGAACTGGTTGACGTGAAAAATCTCTGTTTTACTTATTCGCATCATAATTATCTTGTTTGCTTGCTAGCTGTAATGTAAGAGGGGTGGTTGGGTTGGATTATTCTATTGGGTGATTTATCACTCACGGATACGTCTGTATCCTGGCAAATCGATTGCTTCGGCGATCAATTTGCTAGAGGGCGCAGGATTCAATAGAGGAGATTCAACGATGATGCAGTTCGACACAGAACGAATATCAGTAACGAGGATCGAGGATGCTTAGGATTCGTATCAAGATTAGAGTCAGCTCTGAAGTTGGTGTATTTTGATTCCGTAAATCTATCTTGAGATTGTATTAGCAAAATCTTTATTTTGGAAAATTATATGTATTTAGCAATATTTTCTTTAGAAATTATTTTATTTTGCACCCAAAAAGTCGGGGCGTTACAAAGCAAATAAGTGGATATAATGTGATTGTCACATATATTATACATGATCTAAATAATGAACACCCTATGTATATGATAACCGTAAATTTAGAAGGGTAGTTCTACTACGGTTTATTTGTTGTCCTTAGACCTGAGAGGCTAGTATAATATTAATTGCTTGTTAGTGTAACTTTGATATTGTCAATCGGTGATGCTGATGTAAAAGGCTATATACGGACATGTTGGGTTATATAGTGGCAATTATATTATATTAGTGCTCAACATGGAATCCGTCATTCTCTATTTAAGAGAAAGTATATTCGAGCAATTTTCACAATAACATTGGACCAAAATAAAACCGGCCGGTGACATTTTTTTTAAATGTTTATTTATTATTATAGAAGTATAATATACTAAAAGTTTTTTCCAATTAGAAAGTGAAAATTAAGTTTTCAGATACATGAATGAAATTATTCTACGGTTGTTATTCATGTGGAATATAGTATGATGGAAGGATACAAATGAATTCGTAGGAAAGGGCCTCACTGATAATTCTCTATAGTTAGAATGTAATTACAATATGTTGATGGACATGATTGTAATATGTGGATGTGATAGTATCTGTATAATGGATTGATCAGGAAGAGGGGAAAAATTGTTTCCTAATAAAGTGGTCCATGATAAGTCATGGGTCTTTCCACAACTAACTAAAAGGAGAACCCTAAGGGATCCCACCACCGTTCTCTCCAAAAACTCACGTTGCCTATAAATGTGTGGCTAGGATATTCGTAGTTGGCCATCAGAACTATTTGAATATTTGAGAGAGTTATAATGGAGAGAGCAAGGTGAAATACCCAAGGAGGCGATACGCTTTTGTGAATTGCTTAGTGAGAGTATTCATCCATGGTGTTATTCACGGAGCCTTTTTTGTTCTATCCGTGAAGTTTGTTCGCGGAGTATTCATCCGTGAGTTTATTCACGGAGTTTTATCGGTATCATCTGTGGAGTTTTTCTGGAAGGGGACGGTATTCGTTGAATCAAACAGAATCTATAATCAAGTGGAGATCCAGAGGTATGTATTTTAATAGGTTTTCCAACAGTGGTATCTGAGCCTCCCACTTAGATTGCATGATTGTGGGCAGCATGCCCTTGGAAAAGAGGATTTCGTTCCTCGTTTTGCCAAAGCGGCCCGATAGATCGAGGGAGCGCGAGCAGAGGAGCAGGCGCTCGCAAAACACAGAGTCGCCACCTGGGTTTGAAGGTCCGTCACCCAAGGAACCGTATTTTGAAGCACCTGCCGTGCCGTTTGATTTGAAAAAGTGAAGGAACCAGTCCGTCATAACCATATCTGGGTTTGGGAGCCAGGTTACGAGAGGAGAAGGTTTTTAAGGCACCCCTCTCGCCCAATCCGGAGATTGGTCTCTACTTAGATATTTTGTGAAAATATTTATGATTCGTTTTCTTTTTTAACCAATTTTAAGCCAATTAGAGCGGGGGAACAGTTAATCGGGGTTTTAAAACTATAACACGATTTGCAGGATGTAATTGAACATGGCATGGATGGATGGACGAAATAAAATAAAATAAAATAAGAAGAATAAAATCCAATCTTCTGATGAGGAACAAACCAGACTGCTCATAAAATGGATGTGCCATACACCATGGCCACCTTTGCATGCATGGATCAACGTGCATGCAAAGAAGACCATCGCGCGACACATTCACTCACTCGCGCGAGGGTGCTGTTTCACCACAGGTTGAATTTAATCCTCTTCTGGGCTCTGGAAGGACCAGTGCACACCCAGGAGGCAAACCAAGCAGTTTATATGGACTGAAAGTGAATGATTAAATACAAATTATTACAAACAGGAGCCAAATTAATTGAAATGCAACCCCTAAACAGTCGGGGTGTTAAAATAGGGGCCAAGGGCCAAGCTGCTCATGCAAGGGCAGTCACTGGAATCAGGAGGCCCTCGCGCAAGACAGTGAGTCCCTCGCGCGAGTGTCCTGACTGGACTTCCAGGAATTGCTTTGCATGCTCTGGGCTCTGGTACATGTCCAGAAGCAACCCAGAAGCATTCCAATAGAACAAATAAGCAATAAAAGCTAATCTATATATTTTTCATGCACAACAGTGAGCTAAAATACCTAACATGCTTTAAAACAAATAACAACATGATAAAACAAGGAAACCTAGCATCCCCAAACCCCACGAGAACTGTCACGCGAGACAGTGGACGGTCGCCCGGGAGTCTGAGTCGCTCGCGCGAGGGTATGCTTGAACCAGTTTCTTGTAACTCTGCTGACTTTAGGACCAGAACTGGTATTGATTACCAATCCTGGCCCTGACAGCCCCCCTCAGGGATCAAAACAGTAAGCAGAAAAGGTGTTTATACCTTGGCTTGAAATGTTTTGGAAAGGATTGCACAAGGTTGAGAAGCTTGTGATGGAAAATGGAGTGAGAAAATGTATGGAAAGTGAGCTAGGGTTCAGAGCCTTTGTGCTTGCAAGAGTTCTCAATCTCTTAAACTTTTTTAAAGTTAGTGATTTTGTGGCCCTTGTAAAGAAAGACAAAGGGGGGTATTTATAGGAGGAATGGAGGACCAAAGGTGGTGGCAAACACCCCCTTAGAACCAAACTTGGTGGTGAAGCTTGGTGAAAAGGTGATGGGAAGGGTTGTGTGAGGGTGTGTTCCCAAAGCCTACACTGCCACGGGCCTATGGAGAAAAACGGGGTTCAGATAGCCCTGTAGCCCCCCAGGTAAGCAGCCAACCGGCTGAAAAAGGTGAAAGGGACTGCTCAGGACCATCGCGCAAGACACTGAGAGGGTCGCGCGAGGGTGCCACATGTCGCGCGTGGGTCAACAGTCAAATGTTTGACTTTGACCACACCTGGCAAAGAGGACACTCATGCGAGGGAGTGACTTCCACGCGCGAGGGTCAACCCCAGGCCCAGGTTGACTGATTTTCTATTTTCTTGGTTTAAGGGTTCAAAGGGTGCAAAGGGGGTTCCACCCACACCGAGCTCAATCCTTTCCAACCTGAAGACTGCTTTTTGATCTAGTTCATCATCGGGGAAACAAGAAACCGTAAAATGATCGGGAGACTCGGATTGGGATGTCTACAATGATTTTGTTTTGTTTGATCTCATGCTCCTACCAGTATGATGTTTGCCTATTTTTCGATTCTTCGCTTATTCCGCAAATAGGCACAATATCATGAGTACTCTGTTTTTTCCTTTTTGTTTACTGCGTACGTGTTACACGATAATAGTCTGACTATGTTTTATAAAGCACGTGTTTTTGATACTGCTATGAAACAAAAGAGAAGATGATGATGCTTGCATGTCCACTAGTTTGAAGTTTAATTAGAAGAAGACAAAGATAGAACTAGAAGAAGCATGATATTCTTGTTTTCTAGTTACTGATGGCGTATTATACTTCATGTAGAGTTCTAGTTCTTTAAAAGGACTAATGATTTATATGTGATATAAACTAGTAACAACCCCTTTACGTACAATTAGTAAGTGCTGAATAGGATATTTACTAATAAACTAATTCCTATGGCCCTCCATTGTCGATAAATAAAAATCTAATCAATTGGGATCTACTTGACACCAAAAGGATCAGGAAGGTTTTAATTGATTAGTTGTTTTATTTATTCCATAAAAGGTTTATGTATAACTAGTGGGAGTGTCGACTAAAATGAAGGCATAATCTTACATGTATATGCGATATTTGTGAACAACGGAAGCACTTGTACAAATCTGATATGGCAACCAAAAGGTGTTATATGAGTTTGTTTGTAGGCCAAAAGAAAATTGGGAGTCATGGGTAAACAGAATATAACATGAGATGTTTTCATGACATATAGTAACTATATGCCCTTTTAACATGTGTGCATCATATTTCAAAAGAAATTTTTGTATATGCTGTTTTGGTTCCTAATTGTCACTAAGGAGGTTATGAATGTAATTGTTGCATTTGAGTATGGGGTACTTTATCATTCTAGTGACTGTTACCATTGTAGATAAAAAACCCAGTCCAATGGTTTTCACATATCTGGATGAAAAAGATTAGATCCCTTTGTTTTTCAATATTTTTGTGTGCAAACTGATACATGATGCAGATTCAAAAATGACCAACTTCAATCCCTTGTCCAAAATTCTTGATGACAACCGTTTGGTGGGACCAAACTTGTTGGATTGGAAAAGAAACCTGATCATTGTTCTCACTCATGAAAAGGTTGCCTATGTCCTTAATTTTGATCCGCCAGAGCTTGTTGTAGACCATGATGATGAAGAGGTAGAACAAGCCTTTGAAAAATGGCATGAGGCAGATCAAGTTGCCAAGTGCTATAGATTGGCTTCAATGTCCAATATACTGCAAAAACAACACTAAAGCTTTCCTACTGCAAAAGATATGATGACTAATTTGCAGGAATTATTTGGAGAACAGAGCCGCACTGCTCGCTATCTCACCATGAAACATCTGATGGGTACAAAGATGGTGAAAGGAACTCCGGTTCGTGAACATGTTCTAAAAATGATTTCTTATTCTAATGAGCTGGAAGCTTTGGGTTCACAAGTTGATCCTGAAACGAAGGTGGATTCAATCCTCGCTTCGTTATCAGATGATTTTGATAATTTCATCATGACTTTCAATATGAATAGGCACCTGGTATCATCATCTGAGCTGCTCAATATGTTGCAAGGAGCAGAGGATCTTTTTACTAAAAAAGGATCAGTTGAACCTAATCTGATGATGGGTGAAAAAAACTTGTGCTTCCAGGTTCAAGTCTAATAAAGGCAAGAACAATGGGAAGCAAAATGGCTCTAAGTTCCAGAAAGCTCTTGGTGTGAAAAAGAATATAGATAAGAATAAAGGAAAAGGCAAGGGCAAAGGAAGAGGCAAGGATGCTTGTTTCTATTGTGGTAAACCAGGCCATTGGAAGAGAAACTGTCGTCACTATTTGGCAACGGTGAATAAGTTCAAACCTTCGGAAGGTATGTCAAATTTACTCATTATTGAAACCAATTTAATGATTGGTCCTCCTAATGCTTGGTGTGTAGATTCTGGTGCTACTTCACATATTTGCAATGTGTTGCACGGGTTCAAGGAGACCCGAAAGCTTGATGATGGGGAGATGCTAATAAAGTTGGGAACGAGTGCAACTGTTGCAGCGGTTTCCATCGGAACCTTTTATTTGGAATTATCTTTTAATAGGACTCTAGTATTAGAGGATTGTCTATTTGTGCCAGAAATTCGGAGGAATTTAATTTCTGTTTCAAAGTTGATTTCTTCTGGTTATTCACTTTCGTTTTCTTCGAAAGTTGTTATTAAGCATAATAATAAATTTGTGATTTCTGGCAATTTAATAGATGGTCTTTATTTTATTAGTCCTGTTGGTAATTCCATTCATTGTGTTGAGAATGATGCATCCACTAATGTGTTACCCCTTAAAAGGAAAAGGGAAGTTAATCAAACTTACATGTGGCACTTGAAACTTGGTCATATCAATTTAGAACGTCTAAATAGATTGATTAAGGATGGGCCATTAGATTTTTTACAAATTGAGCCGTATCCAGTTTGCGAGCCATGCTTGCAAGGAAAAATGACCAAAATTCCTTTTCTAGGAAAAGGGATTAGAGCTACTGGAGTTTCGGAATTGATACACACTGATGTTTGTGGTCCTATAAATCACATGGCTAGAGGTGGCTTTTACTATTTCATTACATTTACAGATGATTATTCGAGGTACGGATATTTATACCTAATGAAACATAAATCGGAATCTTTTGAAAAGTTTAAAGAATTTCGTAATGAAGTAGAAAAACAACTCTGTAAAAGTATCAAAGCACTTCGATCAGATCGTGGAGGAGAATATCTTTTAGGTGATTTTCGAAATTATCTAAAAGATAGTGGAATCATATCTCAGTTGGTTTCCCCGGGAACACCACAGCATAATGGGGTGGCAGAAAAAAGAAATAGAACCTTATTAGATATGGTTCGTTCAATGATGAGTATATCTGAATTGCCAATATATTTTTGGGGTTATACATTGGAGACAGCTATTTACTTGTTGAATAGAGTCCTGACTAAATCAGTCCCTAAAACTCCATATGAATTATGGGTTGGGAAAAAGCCTAGTCTGAAGCATATTAAAATATGGGGTTGTCCAGCACATGTCAAGAAACAAAATGTTGACAAATTGGAATCAAGGACTGATAGATGCATTTTTCTTGGATACCCCAAGGCGTCATTTGGTTACTATTTTTATAATCCCAAGGAAAAAAAAGTTTTTGTAATCAGAAATGCTACTTTCCTTGAAGAGGAGTTTATTTTCAATGAAAATAGATCAAGAATTGTTCTTGAGGAAGTAACTAGTCAACCAATGGTTGGGACAAGCACAAACAATGAGGAAAGAGTGGAAAAGCCCACTGAACATATTACGGCACAAGAGCCTTGACAAAATAAAAGGGTCATTAGAGCACCTGTTAAGTTAAAATGGTTAAATGAGATTTACCATATGGAGTCAGAGTTGTCTAATGATGATCCTGTTTCTTACTTAGAGGCTATTAATGATATAGATGCTGGGCATTGGCACAAAAGGCCATGGAGTCAGAAATGGAATCAATGTATTCTAATGAGGTTTGGACCCTAGTGGATAAACCTGAGGGTATTAAACCCATAGGTTGTAAATGGGTCTACAAAAGAAAATTAGGGGCTACCGGTAAGGTAGAGACCTATAAAGCAAGGTTAGTGGCGAAAGGGTATAATCAAAAGGCTGGCATTGATTATGAGGAAACTTTTTCGCCAGTAGCAATGATAAAATCCATTAGAATTCTTTTGTCTATTGCTGCACACTATGATTATGAGATATGGCAAATGGATGTCAAAACCGCTTTCTTGAATGGTTACATTCAAGAAGAAATTTACATGGACTAGCCTGAAGGTTTTACATCCTGTGGTCAAGAACATCAAGTGTGCAAATTAATGAGGTCAATTTATGGGCTCAAACAAGCATCTCGCAGCTGGAATATTTGTTTTGATGAGGCAATCAAATCGTTTGATTTTTCATAAAACATGGATGAACCTTGTGTTTACAAGAAGGTTAGTGGGAGTGCCATTTTATTCTTGGTTCTTTATGTTGACGACATACTACTCATTGGAAATGATGTCAGAGCAATGACATCAGTTAAAGTATGGTTGTCTAATCACTTTGCAATGAAAGACCTTGGCGAAGCTAGTTATATACTCGGGATCAAACTGTTTCAAGACCGAAAGAAAAGATTAATAGGTCTTTTGCAGATAAATTATATTGACAAAATTTTGGCTAGATTTAGCATGCAAGATTCTAAAAAGGGTTTTGTACCTTTTCGACATGGAATTCACCTCTCTAAATGTATGGCTCCAAAGACACAAGGAGAGAGAGAGAAGATGAGAAATTGCCCTTATGCTTCGGCTGTGGGAAGTCTCATGTATGCAATGCTATGTACTAGGCCAAATATCAATCATGCTGTGAGCGTTGTGAGTAGATACCAATCCAATCCAGGTCCGGACCATTGGACAGCGGTGAAACACATCTTCAAATATTTGAAGAGGACAAAACACTATTTTTTAGTGTTTGGTAGTGACACATTGGTTGTTGAAGGCTATACAGATTCAGATTTTCAATCTGATAGAGATGATAGAAAATCAACCTCTGGTTTTGTGTTCACTCTTGGAAAGGGAGTTGTAAGTTGGAGAAGTTGTAAGCAAGATACCACTGCAGACTCGACTACTGAAGCAGAGTATGTGGCTGCAAGTGAAGCTGCAAAAGAAGCTGTTTGGATTCGAAAATTCATTCAAGAACTGGGTGTTGTTCCTACAATTGAATCTCCTATGACAATTTTTTGTGACAACACTGGTGCAATTGCACATGCTATAGAGCCCAGGGCTCATCAAAAGACAAAGCACATTGAACGTAGATTTCACTTGATACGTGACATCATTAACCGAGGTGATGTGGCAATAGCAAAGATTGCTTCAGCGGAAAATGTTGCAGATCCTTTGACAAAAGCTTTACCTCAAAGGGTGTTTGAGAAGCATCTTGAGTCAATGGGAGTGAAGTACATGTGTGATTGGTTTTAAGTGCAAATGGGAGAATGTTAATTTTATGCCCTGAAAACCAATTGTTGAACTTTTTTTTCTTTTGGTTAAGTTAATTTTTCAGCATTTTTGTTTTTATTATAGATATGTGTTTATTGGGTAACAGTTTTTTATTATTCCCTGCTACATGAGATGTGAGCATAAAGTCCAACGGGTGACATTGTAGAAAAATCATGTTATGGTTAATGAATCAATAGCAGGGAGTTATGTTTTTTTTCGGTACCTTGTAAACCCCAAAAACAGTTCTAGGTCATGAGTGTGGCTGGACATCACACTACGAAGGCCTACACTTATTATGCTGCTATATGATAGAATGTTTGACTCCGTCATTGAGGTAGTGACCTTAAGCAAATAAGTGGATATAATGTGATTGTCACATATATTGAACATGATCTAAATAATGAACACCCTATGTATATGATAACCGTAAATTTAGAAGGGTAGTTCTACTACGGTTTATTTGTTGTCCTTAGACCTGAGAGGCTAGTATAATATTAATTGCTTGTTCATATAATTTTGATATTGTCAATCGGTGATGCTGATGTAAAAGGCTATATACGGACATGTTGGGTTATATGGTGGCAATTATATTATATTAGTGCTCAACATGGAATCCGTCATTTTCTATTTAAAAGAAAGTATATTCGAGCAATTTTCACAATAACATTGGACCAAAATAAAACCGGCCGGTGACATTTTCTTTTAAATGTTTATTTTTTATTATAGAAGTATAATGTACTAAAAGGTTTTCTAAAAACTTTTGGGGTCCAATTAGAAAGTGAAAATTAAGTTTTTCAGATACATGAATGAAATTATTCTACGGTTGTGATTTATGTGGAATATAGTATGATGGAAGGATATAAATGAATTCGTAGGAAAGGGTCTCACTGATAATTCTCTATAGTTAGAATGTAATTACAATATGTTGATGGACATGATTGTAATATGTGGATGTGATAGTATCTGTATAACGGATTGATCAGGAAGAGGGGAAAAGTTGTTTCCTAATAAAGTGGTCCATGATAAGTCATGGGTCTTTCCACAACTAACTAAAAGGAGAACCCTAAGGGATCCCACCACCGTTCTCTCCAAAAACTCACGTTGCCTATAAATGTGTGGCTAGGATATTCATAGTTGGCCATCAGAACTATTTGAATATTTGAGAGAGTTATAATGGAGAGAGCAAGGTGAAATACCCAAGGAGGCGATACGCTTTTGTGGATTGCTTAGTGAGAGTATTCATCCGTGGTGTTATTCACGGAGCCTTTTTTGTTCTATCCGTGAAGTTTGTTCGCGGAGTATTCATCCGTGAGTTTATTCACGGAGTTTTATCGGTATCATCTGTGGAGTTTTTCTGGAAGGAGACGGTATTCGTTGAATCAAACAGAATCTGTAATCAAGTGGAGATTCAGAGGTATGTATTTTAATAGGTTTTCCAACAGTCAGCGACCAAAACCATGTTCTCATATGATAACTTTCCCAAAGCTTACCCGTATTTCCTAAATGCCCTTATTCAAGAGAACATACTTTCTTGTTTAAGCTTTCAGCACTATACTAAATAAAGATTTCCTGATAGTTTTCAGGCATTGTCTCAATATTACACGACGCATAAATTTTGTGCCATAAGACAGCAAGACAGTATGACTTTCCATCCAAAAAGAAGACCATAGCAAGATAGCATCAGCTCTAACAAATATTCCTTATTTTCTATCTTTTTCCTCTCAAACAAACAATACAAGTAAGATGATCCGCAGCAGATTTGGAACATTGCAAGAATAATATGAAAACGAAGAAAGTTGACAACTATATCAGCATATTGGCAGGAGTCAATTAATAAATCCATCAACAGATGACAACAGCAATTGTTTTTCATGCCTAGCTCAAATTTCCAAGAAAACCAAGGGAAAATTCAAGAAATGTGCTGCCTGATCCAAAGCCATTTAGTGCCTTTCTTTTGTTTTTTGGCAACATGATGGGCGGTTTTTGACTTCCCTTGTGTCGAGCTTGCCACAGATCAGTTCCCATGTGATTACTAAATAAACAAGTATAAGGGATAGAATGGAAACTGGCAGTCGCTTAGACAAGGTTACACCCCCCAAAGCATTGACCTGGGATTAAAAACCAAGTCCAGCATTGAAGTGATCCAACCAAGGCCCATGTTCACAGTTCGCAATTAACAAAAATAGCAGACGAGAACTAGGACAAAACCACTTGGGATAGTCTAGAAAACACTTGAACACAGTGTTCTACGCCATCTCCTAATTAATCTACCTTGAAAAGTCATGAAGATCACAAGCAACATCAGTTGCTTTCGGATCATTCTGCTTCTCTTTGTGTCTGCTGCAATGCAAATCATGGCAGTCTATACTACCTGCGTGAATTGCAAGAGCCCGGGGTTTCGCGAGCCAGAATCCATAACTACCAGATCCCTCTGACCCACACGCTAAAGTTTGCTATGTCAACTGCAATCCACCTATCTACAAAACGAGAGGCGGAACCAGAATCTTCACCCGGGAGGGGCTGAACTAAGAGGAGAAAAAAATGGACAAAAATGAACTTTTGAAAATTGACTAAGCTTATTAATAGTATAGTTTAGAAATATTTATTTACGTATGCTGAAAACAAAAGTCCTGACAATTACGTATGCTGAAAACAAAAGTGTGGTTTTCTTTTGGTTTGGTTTAAAAAGGAAAGTTTTAAAGTGACTGTGAGAGTGTTATTCCACTTCTTTTTTATCGGAAGTGTTAATCTACTTTTTGTTTTCACAGATCAGAAGTGTTAATCTACTTCACATGTGGCAAATGGAGTGTCAGCACTCTAGTGATCGGCGCCCTATATTCCTTGCACCAGGTGAGTGATCAAACCCCATTGGCATCATCCCCTTTTCTATAGATTAGTAGTAGAATAAGATTTGTCTTGTCATTGACCTTGACGATTTTATTGTTTTAATTAGAAAAATCTGTTCAGAGCATCTCCAATGGGATAGCTAAATTTGAATGGCCAGATGGAAGTTTTTTGTAAAAATAAGACCCACTTATAGAGTAATAAGTGGTTATTAGTTTATTAAGTGGATGGTCATCCCAATGGACTAGCTAAGTCTTATTTTGTATATAAACAAAACAAAAACGAAAAATTAGCAACGCCAGTATTAGAAATAGGATTAAGAAATGGTCAACATCCTATATTTGAGCAAAGCAATGTGATTTAGGCTTAAGAAATAGGCCCACAAATCTTATTGACTACATATACAGGTGGCCAAATTTAGAGGGTGAACTATTGATCGATCTATAGGATTATGGGCCAATTTAACTAGTCCATTTGAGCTAATTTTTTAACATTTACTAGCTAAAAGTTTAGCTATCCATACTAATGAGTGTCTTATAGGGTCTATTGGAGATACTCTAATATGAAAGAGAAGTTTTTGAATCCAGACATAAATCCAACGGCTTACATCTATTTGGTGCTTAATGGATGGTTCCGATTGACTAGCACCTTTCGCTCAACGGCTTAGATTGAGAGCTACAAAGAGCAACGGCTGAGATGGAGTTGCCTTCCTCCAATTTTTGCCGCACATCATCACACAAGGCAGTTCGGCAGACCACGACTTCTGCAACCGCTCCCCACACCCCCACCCCTCTCTCACTCATCTGCTATGACTTCTCCTCTTCACTCCTTCCTTCCTCTTCCACAAAGCTGCTACGCCAACTGCCATGGCACCATCCCTCCTCTCTCACTCCTTCTCAAATCTGCTACGGCGACCAACGAAAGTTCGAACCTACTGCAAATATAGTTCCGAACTCAATCCGGGTAAACTACTCTCTCTCTCTCTCTCTCTCTCGGATGTTGTCCTTACGATAAGTTTTCCGCCGTTACTTCAATTGTCTGCTAAGTGTTCGATAGATAAAATGTGCCAATTTAGACTTCAATTACCTGCTAAGTTATCTGCCCTTACATCAATGATCCTTGATGTGCTCTGCCGTTACTTCAATTGCCTGCTAAATGTTCGATAAAATGTGCCAATTTAGACTTCAATTGCATGAGTTTTCCGCCGTTACATCAATGAGTCCTTGATGTGCGAATTCATTTGGCAGGTTTAAGGTTTTGACAATTGAAAGCCATTCGGATCTCTCCCTGCTCTCCCTGCCCCATAACTCTCTGTGACTCTCTCGGTTCTGCCACCCACAAGGTATGATTTTCTCTCTGCTTCATCTATTGTAGGATTACATATTTCTTTGTTTTGCCTCTTAACTATGTGTTTGGCTTTTCTTATTGGAACACACTGGCTACATTTTACCAATATGAGGCATGGCTTAGGCTTCATAGGGAGACAAAATTCCTATTTCCGATTTTTTTTTGGGTGTTTGTTAATTATTCACTTGCACATAACAAGTGTGAAAGAATTCTAATTCGTGTGCCTTTGGTTTGATGTTAGCTTTCAATCATGTTTTCTGTAATTATTTTTCAGAATCTTCAGCAGAACGGCCCCTCGCTTTAAGCCAATTTCTACTAAAATCTTACAAACTCGAGGTACGTAAAAGCCATTCTTTATCACTTATATTTATAACTCCAAGTTGGCTGTCTGTGTCCTTACAATAAGTTTTCCACTGTTTGTGAACATGTACTTCAATTTTCTGCCAAGTGTTCGATAAAATGTGCCAAACTACAGTAGCCTTATGCTTTAATTTATGTTTTGAGTTGTGGTGGTATACGTATTGTTCTTCATCAACTACAAAAGTTTCTACCTAAACAAACTGAAGCTATATTACGAGGTACTAAAAAACACTTCTTTTTTAACAGCAAAAAATAAATTTCATTAATCTTTGAAAATGTTACAAAGACTAGGACAAGGAGAACACTTACATGGAAGAAGAAGAAAACACAGCACACAAACACAGGATGAAATGGCCACTCACGCTTCCATAGTTTAAGAGCTCTTGGCAACTTGAAACCCCATAGTTGTATCTCCAAAGCTTTAGAAAAAACTTTGATCCCAAGTCTAATCTCACGCTTAGATTAGTCTAAACTTGTAGCGTAGTGTAGAATCGAAGATGATTAGTGACATATCGTTCTTAGATTACCTAGTGAATAGTAGAAACCGATTAGTGACAAGTCGTGCGTAGATTATTAGTTAGAGTCGGAGACGGTCTGTGCCTTTCAAGATATGCTATGTCGATGATTAATTATATTTATCCTCTTGACGATTTTAGCGGGGCTAGTCACCACCACGTATCACAGTTGAATGAATGAATTAAGACCTTAAACTAATACAATACTAATGCTACAAAGCTAGGGTGGAGTCGAGATTCCAAGACCTTCTCTATCCCTTATCTTTATCTTCCATTTTATTTTATGCTATTTCACTTTGTGCATTTTATATTTAAAAATCCAAAATCATTTATCTTTTGCTCAGACTAAAGTGGAAGTCAATTTTGGCAATTGACACGCTTATTTCCCTGTGGATCGACTCGGACTTCGTCACTACACTATGTAAATCTTTAGTTATAGTCCGGTTAATGTAAATAAATAATCTAATTTGACGATCGTTTGGTAAGCACAAAATGACATTTTCAACGATTACCAAATGGGCCCGCATCAGTCTGTGTTTTTCTTTTTCATATAGTGAAACACTCGTCTCCTCCCCTGAATGTACCCAATTTGGAAACCATGTAAATTCCTTGTGTTCTGTGTGATTCTGAGGGTGTGAGCTTTGGGCAAACCTAGGGCACCACAATTGGTATAAAAATAAAATGGGTACTGTCAAAATTTGCCTGGAAATGAAGTTGGTTGAATCCAGCTTTGAGCAAGAGTCCTGAAGACTGATTGAATCTATCAAATTCAAGCTTGCATCATGGTTTAAAGATGACGACCAAGGCCATTCATTTTCTTCACATATTTGATCTGGTGCACAGTTTGCAGAGCATAAAGGAGAGCGGGGGGTCGTTGTCAAATCTAAATTCATTTTCTTCACATATTTGCAGATCCTAAGTAATGAGGATATTTGCATCTTATTTTGTTGGGTTAAGAATTGGTGGTTTTGGTGCAATTTGGTTGGCTCCTTGCCAACCCTGTTCTAGTTTTGGTGACTGGGAGGGCACATGATTTGCGAGGTGCGGGTGCCACCCTAGTTGAGATGCATTACCTTTAAACTACGATGCCATATCTCGCTTTCTCCCATTAACCTCTTTGTTACCCTTTGAGATTAAAAAATTCTTTGGGTGACCTTCCGCTTAAACTAGCAAAAGGTGGAGGATGACATTGAAAACTGAATCAAATTCCAGCGCGTGTAATTACAACCCAAAACAATGGCCAGACATCTACTACACTAGGTTCTGCCCCTTATTCAATACTCCTACAAGAAACATGAAATCTTTTGAGACAAATATCCTTCCCTTGCAAACATAATCTCAGAGATGAGACAGTTTTATTTATCTCTTGCAAACAACTCCTCGCCCATCCATCCTGGTACTAGCGCATTCCAAACTCCCATACTCAAAACTCTCCGAAGAATTGAGCTGACCAGTGAATTTAGCCACGGCGCAGTCGGTCGAGAAGAGAGAGGAACTAGCATATTCCTTGGCACCACCAACGACAGGCATCAATGCCCCCATCTTGATCTTGCTCACGTAGTTACTGCGGTAAGTCTGGCCCAAAACACCGTTGACTACGCCGCTCAATGAGTGAAACTTGAAGCCCAAGTCCAAATGAGCAAAGCAATCTTCTTTGGTGATTACGTAGTTATGGATCATGGAATCTTTTTCAGTTATTGGGACCACTGTCGCTTTGATTTTGAAGTTCCCTTCCACTTCAATCACCACACCATTAACGTCACTAGACCTGCATGCATGCAAAATTAAGCATGAGAACTGGCTAAGTCGTTCTCAATTACTTAATATGCGATTTTAATATTACTACTATAACAAATGGTCTATAAATACATAGTAGAACTTTGGAACTTGAAATTAAAGTATTCCAACAATATATACCTGGTGAAGGAGATGCCCGGTGCGGTGCTTGGCCGCCACTCGGCGCCTTCGGTAGCCGGAAGGAAGATGGGTTCTCCGTCGAAAGCGAGTGCGAGTCTATCAACTAAATCATCCCAAGTTGAAGTCGTCTGTGCACCGACATAGAGTTGGTGATTGTCGAAGAGAATTCCCAGTGACTGGACCCAGGTGAAGTCCCTCTTCATGTTATAATTTCGCCTTCCGATGAAATGAGCATTGATATGAAGATTGGAATCAGAAACAATGCAAAAGTCTTGGTCCTTTTTGCCATGGAAGTAGAAGGTCAGTCCATCACCACCAACGAACCGTGGGTCTTGGCAAAGTCCTCCCGGCAGATTGCAAGCTATACGTGTGAGCAATTTAATTGGCAATTAGCACAAAAGAAAATGAAAGAAAAAGAAAACGAAAAGGTAGATTTTTTTTTGATGACTGTATTGGGGAACAAAAGACTTACGACAAACACCCTTGCACGCTGTACAATCAGCCCTACAATGCAAAGGACAACCATCAGGACAACGAAACGAGCCAAAGCATGTATCTTTTGCTGTGCAATGCCAGGTGCCATACGAAGGACGAGGTGGTGGTGGTGGTCCTGGTGGTGGACAAACAGCTTTACACGCGTAACAATCAGCCTCACAAGTCCAAGGACAATCAGCAGGACAAGGAAACTCATGATAGAAGCATGGTGAGCCTAGCTTAAAGCATACGGCCCAAGTGTGTGTCGCAGGAGGTGGATAAGGAGCAATGTTGCCACCAGCTGCCGCAACCACCGCGAGGAGGAGGACGGTCACAGATAGGCGCGCCATAGCTGTGGCTCTAGCCATTAGGTCTATGGTGCAAATCGTAATATCAGAGTGAGAGGAGTGTTAGAGGTTTTTTTTTTGAGATGTGCAGCACAAGTTTTCGTCAAGTTGCAATATATATAGAAGAAGAATTAAACTCTAACTGTGAATGTGTGCACACTCAAAGGCGTACATTATTACAAGATCACTCAAAGCATGTTTCCGATTCAGCATCCACTTACAACTTACATAATCCCTTGTATTCTTTTCAATTATATTCTCCTCGTACGTTCACAGCAAAGTTCCTCCGCTTTTTTGTATCTCTATTGACATAAACTTTAATTCGAACCACGTAAGTATTCTTACGTGATAGCCTCGGGGTTGTTTGATAACATTTTCAATCTTTTATTATAAAAAACTTACAGTAGAATCAATTTATTTAAAAAAAAATAAACAAAAAAAAATTATTTTGATCATAGGTACTTTGTAAACAGTAACAAAACACGAACAACATAAAACATTTTTGGGAAAATAATTTTAATTTTTTTATTTGACACCTTCAAAGTGAATAAAATGAGGGAAAAAAAAAAACAAAGAGAATCAATTTTTTACCGATAAACGAATGACTCCAACACATGTACTGGTATGTACCCTTTTTGACCAAATTTGGCACCCTAAATTTTGATTTTGTTCTGGCTCAAATACTGATCGATGTAGTAGAAAAATCAATACTTTAGCCTGTGCGGTAACATACTAATCAATATTCTTCTTGGACATAAAGACCGGCAAAGACACTAGAGGGGATCTAGTGTGATGCAAGGAAGTGTGTTGGAAAAGATGAAACACGCAATAAGGATAAGTACGAACAAGTATGAACTAGAGGTACTCTCTCAACGAACACACAATTATGTGAAATCTCTCAATTTTTCATTGATCAAATTATAAACAACCATTTTGCCCTAAGGCTTAACTAATTAGACATCTAAAAAAACACCTCATAGTTTCCGATCAAATTTTGATGATCCGAGCCGTTCAATATGATCAGAACGTGATTTTAAGGGAACCCTCTAGGTATCAGCAAAAAAAAGAAGAAGACCTGGAATGGCTTGATCTGAGCAGTTTTTAACTCAGATTTGATGAACGGTTCAATTAAAAAAACTATACAAATAAGCACTTCTCGGTCATATTTTTTGCTAATTTCTCGCAAGTATCCTTAAAATCACATTTTGCACCCATTGAATGGTTCATATCATAAAAATTTGATCGAAAACTATGAGATTGAGATTTGGGGTGGTTATTTAGGTGTTTTTTTTTTGTGTCTCTTGAACCACCCCGATATATATATATATAGAGTTCTTTTCAAGTCCGGACGCCTTACAGTCCGGACCGTCCGGACCTCCATCCCGATCAAATGTCAATGATCCGAGCCGTTCAATGTGATCAGAACGTGATTTTAAGGATACTAGCGTGAAATCAGCAAAAAAATGATCGGAAAGGGCTTGATCCGAGCAGTTTTTTATTGAACGGTTCAGTAAAAAACTGCTCAGATCAAACACTTGCCGGTCATTTTTTTTTGCTAATTTCTTGCGGGTACCATTAAAATCACGTTCTGACACATTGAGCGGCTCGAATCATCGTAAATCGATCGAAAACTGGGAGCTAAGACATAAATCCAGATCATAAAAAAATCCGGGCGACTGGACCTGAAAGCTACTGTGTGTGTATGTACGTGTGTATATATATATATATATATATTATAACTACAATATTAAAAAGAAATAAAACATATAGAAATAAAATCAATCCTAATTCTTCTTAACTAAGCAACCTATAAAATAGGAATTAATACTAGATGAAAACAAACTAGAAAACTAACTTCAAATTGATTTTTTCCAGCCCAAACTGTAAGCAAGAGTTTGGAAAGTGTGAAGAAATAATTTTCACCAATAGAACAAATCTACCTTCCTCCTGGATAAGAAAAAATGACTCTTCCATGTAGTGTTTTTAATAAACCCCCAAAACCCCCATGACAGGTCAACAAATTCATCAACTCTTTTCAACTTCACCATCTTTAAACAGGGTAGCTTCTTTTGGTAATATTTTTTGATTTTTTTTCTTTTGTCATTTTTTCTACCAGCTCTTCATCAAAAACTGGTGGGAAAATGACCGTTAAAGACGTGTTTTGATAATTAATACGTGCCAAAAATATTTTCAACATTAACAAATGTTCTCAACTTGTTCTTGACGGGTATTAATTATTAAAATACATCCTGGACTGTCATTTTCCCAAAACTGATGGTTTACTCTAATCCACTACTGAATCTGCAATAATATTTGAAGTGAAAGGGCACTGAATGATAGGCTCATCTGCCGCATTATCCTCTAGGATTTTTCTGGTGTCATACTTCCGCGGAACTCAAGAAAGTTGATACCTAGGAAATGAAAATGTGTAATGGGTGTTGTTTCTTTTAGCCTATCCTGTCTGTCTGTATCTATGAAGGCAGCGGAATTTCAAAAGAAAAGCGTTTTCAAGCCAATCCGAGATCCGAATTGCCTGAGTGATCAATTGCCAAGAGCCCAAGACTCGTTTTGGTGAAAATATCGTGATACCTGGTTGTTCCTGGTTTTCTTCCCGGCTTCTTTTAGCTCTTGGTTCCTGGCGGCAGGACCGACTTTGAGATTCTCGAGGCCTAAGACGAATTTATGAGGGAAGAAAAATATTCATATGGGGAAGAAAAAAAGAGGTCACTAAGACTTGAACCATGTACCTCTTTGATAGAAGAACTTAACTTTTCTACTAGGTTAGCTTGCTTATTTGTTGTATACAAGTGCTAGATTA
Organism: Rhododendron molle; assembly: GCA_025413875.1. NCBI lineage: Eukaryota > Viridiplantae > Streptophyta > Magnoliopsida > Ericales > Ericaceae > Rhododendron > Rhododendron molle. The sequence continues at coordinate 15,488,438 of CM046400.1, read as the reverse complement.
ATAAATATATATTACATATCTGGTTATGCCTATTTGGAACCCTAATTTTGATCCAAAATTTGGAGGCTTAAGTTCGCCGCCTTGCTCATCTCGGCTCAGAGCCGGCCCTGCTTGGCTGCTCATGGTTTCTTGGCTTGACTTAGCTGCTCTGGGCTTTTTCAAACTCAAGTTGATAAACTTATTTGAATTTGAGGAGATGTTAGAATATATATATATATATATATATATATAATAAATAATGTCGTGATATTGAGATTGTAATTTGATTGTAATTAGGATGATTAATTTTCTTCCATAGTTAATTAGTATGATTTCCTTCCATAATTAGCTAGGCTCCCTCCTGTATAAATAGAGGGCTCATTGTATAGTGAAATTCAATTCAATAAAATATTTCTTCCCTCTCATACAATATTTTACAATTCTAATCAAGAATTAAAGAGCAGCACAAGTTTTTCAAAGAACATTGGAGGGCAGTTGGAACTTCAATTTTCGCAGAATGCACTTTGCATGGGAGGACCAAGAGTTAGCCAATCTTTGGTATTTTCCGGCAATCTGCTCCAAATGTATATGAGGGTAATTGATAGGCGCGTAAATGTTCACATTCGCGCCTCTTAATTTATCGTTGTTAAGTCTATTTATTTTGTTACTCAGAGCTTAATGCGTAATTTTTGTGTTTTAGGTACTTGAAGGTTTTTACATTCTAATGGGCCTTGGAAATATTCTTAGTGCATTGTTTTGGATGCGCTGGTGGCAGCATGACAATCCAAGTTATACGTGGCTCGATGGGGCCTAAAAGGGCTACCTTTTATTGCTATTTAGTTTGACTGGGTCTTGGATCAATTAAAAAGAATTAGGCCTAAGCCAATTTCTGGCCCAGAAGGGTTTTTATGTTGGCTACAGAAGGTTATAAAAAGGACAGAGGGCTGCACACGGGGTCTTTTTGGACGGACGCATTATAGTGAAAAAAATATAAGTTGAGAACAGAGAGCTGTGCCTATTTTTTGCCGCACATCACAACGGAGAACAGGAGCAATATCGTGATGGCTACAACTTCGATGTCCGGCTAAATTCGTTTCTAGGGTATAGATGAAGCTCGACCTTTGAGTAATAATATTTATGTTTTGATTTAGTGCTTTTATTATTCGAATCGTGGTTGTATGACTTGAGGATTTATTTGCGGTATTAATTTTTTCTATCAAATCTTGTGTATGATTTTCTAGATTTTTATGCACGTTCATACAACGGTTTTTAATTGTTTGTGATAACTGAGTAAGATGGGTTATGCTCCATAAGACGCGTCGTGCTATTAGACGGTCCGTGCCATAGAGACGGGTCGTACTAGTAAGACGGTTCGTGCTAGGCGGCGATAGCCCATGCTATTTGGTGATTCATAAATATTTTTAGGTGATACCGTGAGGGCCCGCGAACCCTAACGATATCCGGATTGATTCGAGTAATTAACTTTTATCATCGTATAAATATTGTTACAACGGGTCGAGTGGATTCGAAACCCTAGATCTTTTCCCATATAAACTCTCTTTACTTTTAATTGCTTTGCGTTAATTTAGTTTGCATAATTTTAGAAATCAAACAATCAAATTTCTTTCCGAATTAATTTAGAAATCAATTGAAATAACTGCAACTCAGCCTTCGTAATCCCTGAAGACAATACTTGGAGTACTTACCACTATCTTTTTGGTAGTAGTAATTATTCTATTTTATTAATTATTTTTGATACGGAAACGACACGATCAGTAATGAGGATACATATCATGTCACGGAATTAATGCTTCCATTACAAGCTAGCTACATGAGTCTGATAATTCTGCCCTTCGCCTTCAGTGTCCCCCCAAAAACAATTGTGGTATAGCATTGCTCCACCTAGAGCTCAGTTTTTTGGGTGGCTAGCATGGCGTGGAAGGGTTAAATCTGTTGAAAGGTAGAGGCTGGATGTTATTAGCAAACGAAGGTCTGTGCATATTGCTCTCCAGAGTCATTGATACTTATTCTTCTTCTGTGCAAGGATGTTTGGAAGGTATGGGCGGCTCTTATGGATTCTGGAGTCTGAACAATTTCAATGGTAAAAAAAAAAAAAAAAAAATGCGTTATTTAGATGGATCACTTTGGCTTAAACTTGTAAGCTCCATAGGCCGAGCTCCTTTTTGGTTGGCAATTTCATGACACAACACACATTTATATGCATGTATCCCCAAACTTTGATCTTTTTGATAGTTGTTATATATAATTTTGTGGAATAGAATCAATAGTTTTGGGAATGAGCGAATGAGAGTTTGGTGTTGGCCAAGAGATTCGACAAGAGCAAAGGCAAGTGTGCAAGTTTCTAGAAAGTGGCTCGAGCCACAATCCGGCACAAGTCCAGCACAGTATGGTTCTGCTCAGCAAGTGGCTCGACGTCTGGCTCAAGCCACTTCTGCACGTTTTAGAAGCCTCATTCATATAATAGTTAGGTCAGAACGTTCTTATGCCTTGGATAGCAGTCGCGCACAACTATTGTTTAGAGCGAGGGAACATTTGAGAAGCGCTTTTTCTTTGTTTCTTGGAGCATCTATGAGATCGAAGGATCTTTGAGCAAAGATTTCAACTCCAGGAAGTTCCAACAAACATTGAATCAACTTAGTTTGTTTTGATTCCGGTGGATTTTTGGAAGAGCATTGGAAAATTTAGGAATTCGATGCAGTGGCAGTCAAACACTTGGTGTGATAAGTGAGGAGTTAGCAAATAGGTCTAAGTCAATTGGTGAGGATACAATATTGTGTTTTAGAGGTCTTTCTATAACCACACAATATTTAGTGTTCGATTCATTCTCATGGTTTTTACCCTTTCAGGGGTTTTTCACGTATTTCGTGCCTTCATCGTATTTTGCTTATTCCCTACTTTTTTATTGATGATTGGGAGAATAGGAACTAGGGTTTTTCAAAACTAATATGAAAACTTGAGCTCAAATAGAAAAAACAAGAAAAAAACAAAAGTTGGAGGATGACATTGAAAACTGAAGCAAATTACAGCGAGTGCAAATACAACCCGAAACAATGGCCAGACATCAATTACAGCACTAGATTCAGCCCCTTATTCAATGCAAGAACACTAGATTCTGCCCCTTATTCAATGGAAGAAAACGTGAAATCTTTTCAGACAAATATCCTTCCCATGCAAACATAATCTCAGAGATGAGACAGTTTTATTTATTTCTTGCAAACAACTCCTGTCCCATCCATCCCAGTACTAGCGCATTCCAAACTCCCATACTCAAAACTCTCCGAAGAATTGAGCTGACCACTGAATTTGGCCACGGCGCAGTCGGTCGAGAAGAGAGCGGAACTAGCATATTCCTTGGCACCACCAACAACAGGCATCAATGCCCCCATCTTGATCTTGCTCACGTAGTTAGTGCGGTATGTCTGGCCCAAAACACCGTCTACTCCGCCGCTCAATGAGTGAAACTTGAAGCCCAAGTCCAAATGAGCAAAGCAATCTTCTTTGGTGATTCCATAGTTATGGATCATGGAATCTTTTTCAGTGATTGGGACCACTGTCGCTTTGATTTTGAAGTTCCCTTCCACTTCAATCACCACACCATTAACGTCACTAGACCTGCATGCATGCAAAATTAAGCATGAGAACTGGCAAAGTCGTTCTCAATTACTTAATATGCAATTTTAATATTAGAACTTGAAATTAAAGTATTCGAACAATATTTACCTGGAGAAGGAGATGGCCGGTGCTGTGCTTGGCCGCCACTCGGCGCCTTCGGTAGCCGGAAGGAAGATGGGTTCTCCGTCGAAAGCGAGTGCGAGTCTATCAACTGAATCATCCCAAGTTGAAGTCTTCTGTGCACCGACAAAGAGTCGGTGATTGTCGAAGAGAATTCCAAGTGACTGGACCCAAGTGAAGTCCCTCTTCATGTTATCGTTTCGCCTTCCTATGAAATGAGCGTTGATATGAAGATTGGAATCGGAAACAATGCAAAAGTCTTGGTCCTTTTTGCCGTGGAAGTAGAAGGTCATTCCATCACCACCAACGAACCGTGGGTCTTGGCAAAGTGCTCCCGGCAAATCGCAAGCTATACGTGCGAGAACAAATTAATCGACAATTAGCACAAAAGAAAATGGAAGTATACGAAAACGAAAGGGAGATGTTTTTCTAATGAACGTATTAGGGAACAAAAGACTTACGGCAAATAGCTTTGCAGTTGTTACAATCAGACACACAAGTCCAAGGACAACCAACAGGACAAGTGTATGTGCCCCAACATAGTTTCGTTCTGCATTGGCAGGTGCCTTTCGAAGGAGGTGGTGGTGGTGGCTGATGATGCTGATACCTTGGTGGCGGAGGTGACGGAGGTGGGGGAGGTGGTGGATGATGATACTTTGGTGGTGGGGGAGGTGGTGGATGGTGATACTTTGGTGGTGGGGGAGGTGGTGGATGATGATACTTTGGTGGTGGTGGAGGTGGTGGATGACGCCCGCCAGCTGCCACAACCACCGTGAGGAGGAGTAAGAGGATGCCTACAGATAGGCGCACCATAGCTGTTGCCCCAGCCATTAGGTCTATGGTGCAAATCGTAATATCAAAGTGAGAGGAGTGTGATCGTTAATTGTGTGCATTATAGTTCTATAGGAACCCTCCTTTTATAGGAGGTTATTTTGAGATGTGCATGCACTTAAAGCCACATGCATGCCAATTCTTCCTTTGAGATCACATTACTTACTGGTTTCTTTCCAAAAGTCAACCGCACTTTCGTTAACTCTACCTGGCACACACTCAATGGCCTACATAATTACTAGTTCACTCAAAGTAATAGTCTTGTGCATGCAACGTTAACTGGTGAACATAATGTGGAAAGAATAATTAAGCATTCAGCCTCAAACTTATAACTTACTCCTACATATATCATATTCTTTTCAATTGTATTCTCCTCGTTCACAGTAAAGTTCCTCCGCTTTTCTTCATCTTTAAACATAGTGTTAAAAGAATTTGTGTTCTTATATGCGATTGCTTCATTTCTGGTTTTTTCCCCCCTCTCGTCTCTCTCATTAGAAGAAAAGCGATAAGAAGTTTTCTGCGATCAATTTCGCATTCTGGATAGCAGTACCATACATTATGCGCGCCATGGGTGCTGCAGACAGTAAATTTTAATTTGAGAAAGAGTAATTACACAACTTTTTCTCCTTTTACTAGTCAAGTTAATTCCCAAACCAGATTTTGTAATTCCCATGGACTCGTAGCAAAGGCCAGTTTCATAAGCATTTCGATTTACCCATGCTAGCTAGAAATTATTCTAACAGAAAATCTTATATATCGTTCCTTAGATTGTTGGAGAAAATATATGCAATAGGAATTTCTAATAGAGTAACAATTCTAGATAATATTCATCGAACAAATTCAAGAAACCAATTAGATAGAGAAAGGATTAGAAAAGCCTGTGGTTGGTCGAGGCACATGATTGCGCTCTCTTAAAGAACGACATAGATATACCCCTTTCTGCACTGGGTTGAATGATATACTCCTTCCCCAAGATACAACGACCTTCAAGTTCTTTTCTGTGTAGCGAATCAAACTCACGAACTAATGTAGTTTCCCGACACTCGAAATCAAAATAAAATATGTATATCGGAAAAAGGATGGCCGAATGTATCTTTTCGGAACAAAAAGCAGCAGGTAGGAAATATGTGATAATCACTCATGTGTACGTTTGTAAAGGTAGAGAGAAGGATATTGAGAGATTTTGTACTGCTGTATTTCAGCCGAAAATAGGGATTACATTTATAGGCAATATATGCAACCAACTAGTGCTAATATATGCAACCAACTAGTACTAGTAAAATAGTTTTACAACTAATTACCCAAGGCTTACTCTTTTCTTGGGGATTAGTCTTATTAATTAAGAGCACACCTATTATAACAAGTAGGTGACAAAACTCATCTCAATGACCAATCAAATTAAAATATATGTAAAATATTAAATTAGTAACAACAGAAGGTTATATGGGTTGATGAGAAGACAACCAACCACCAAAACATAAAAACAAAGAAGGGAGAACAAACAAGCCATGTCCCCAAAATGCAGAGAGTTACAAGTTTCACCAACAAATTGTAAGTAAATGCCCAAACCAAGACAATCCCCCCAACATCATGAGTAAACTGCCAACTGAGTTCTTGTTAATTAACCCACATGATACATGACACATTTGAAGAGCAAGTCGGATTACAAAGATTAAAAGGAACCCGAGCAACAGACATCACATCATTTGTAGTAGCACAGGGAAGTTATACTCGTCAATACATTAACATGCATGATAATTATGGTCATAGTACCAGCAACCTAACTGGTTTAAAAAAAAAAAAAAAAAGAAAACAAAAAAACTAATCTAAAGAAGGAATTATCAATTGTTCGTAAAACAGAGCTACCCAATCTACGAAATTTCGCATTTACATGAGTAATTTTTTTTTTTTTTTGACAAAACAGACGATTTCATTGCTCATAAAGAACTAGAAAACTACCCGGAGGCTACCAAATACCAATATCTAGAGTCCATCATTGGGTACACAGACCTCAACGACCGGATTATCCAAGGCCGAAGCCACAAGGTGTTGGAAGTCGGGACGTGGGTACTCACCTCTGCACATGAAAGTAACTCCACACAGAGATAGTACATGAACAGTAATGAGTACGGCAGCGGTAACATGAGTAGTTTATGTTGGGTTTTGCCCATATGGTGTTAATGCTGTTTGGAAAAAGAAAAGAGCCATAGTGGTTTGTTTGGTGTTGGGTGAGTTAATTAAATGTTTGAGGGAATTAAGTGGGCGAGTTAGTTGTGCTTTGTTCCAAAGAGAAGCATTTGTGGCTAGTTCCAGATTATTCACGGCAAATGAAGAGTTTTTTGTGGCTAGCTTTTTTGTCATGCCTATTTATAGGCTTCCTGTGCCGAGATTAGTGTAGAGAAAAGGAAAGGCAGAAAACAAGAGAAAAGTTAGTGTGTGCCGTGTGAGTGAAGAAAAAAAGGGGGGCAGAGAGCCTAGTGTGAGAGGAAAGAAATTGTGTGAGAATATTGGTGAGTTTGAGGGAGATAAAAATACCGAGAGCTTGAGAGTTAGAGTAGGGTATTTTGTATCTCATTATACTCATTCAATATTAGTGGAAGTTGTTCTCTCTCCGCAGACGTACCCGAGCTTGGGAAACCACGTAATCTCTTGTTTCTTTTGTGTGTGATTGTTTTTTTTTTGTTACGCTTCCGTTGTGTGGGTGATCGGGTTTTTTTTCCAACAAAGTGGTATTAGAGCTACGGTATGGCGGGGAAAAGCACCGGGTTCGCGGTTGAGTTTTTCAATGGGCACAATGATTTCACTCTTTGGCAACAAATGGTGAGGAATATTTTGGTGAGAGAAGGTTTGGTGAAAGCACTGAAGCCGAAATCCGAAAAGCCGGAAGAAATGAAGGAAGATAAATGGGAGGAGATGAGACAGCTTGCAAATAGCACCATCCAATTGTATCTCGGGAATAGCACTCTCCGAGAAGTCATCAATGAAACGGATCTGGCGGAACTTTGGGCGAAGTTGGAGAGTAGGTACAAGTCCAAGTCTTTGACGAATAGGTTGTCGTTAAAGAAGCAATTGTATGCGTTAAGTATGCCCGAAGGAGGACATATTAATGAGCACTTGGATGAGTTCAATCGGCTAATAACGGAGTTGGAAGCCATTGGCGCAAAGATTGAGGAAGATAAGGCGATCATTTTGTTGGTTTCCTTGCCGATATCGTATGAGCATCTCCAAACTACGTTGTTGTTTGGGAAAGACACTCTTGGACTTGATGAGGTTATTGCTACACTCCTATCCCATGAGTCGATGCGGAGGAAGGAGAGCAAGAGGATATCGGAGGATCGTGTCATGGTTGCATCTTTCGGTAGTCAAGCTAGAGGGCGGACGACTAAAAGGCAAAATGGGTCCAAGCCAAGGGGGCGCTCATCTTCGCGAGGTGGCGAGTTGCGGGGTGTTGACAAAAGAAAGTGCTACTTTTGTAATGAAGAAGGACATATAATGAAGTTTTGCTCAAAGCTCAATGCCAAGATAGAGCAAAAGAAAGGAAAATCCGAAGCGGCAGTGGTTGAGAGCTCCATCGAAAATGAAGGTGATTTGCTCACGGTGACTTCGGAAGGTATGAAGAATTTTGATTGGGTTATGGATTCAACAATCATATTTGTTCAAATAGAAAATATTTTTATTCGTATGAGGCTTGTGATGGAAGTACCGTTAGGATGGCAAACAACACGGTGAACAAGGTTGTTGGCATAGGAACGGTACGTTTTTGTATGGCCAATGGAAGATTTGTGAGGTTGACCGGAGTTCGACATGTGCTGGGACTAAGAAAAAATTTAATTTCTTTGGGAATGTTACATTCAAAGGGTTGTAGCTTTGCGACAAGGGATGATGTTCTTAAGGTTTTCAAGAATGATAAAGTGATGTTGCAAGGAACAATGGCAGGCAATCTTTATAAGCTTCAAGGTCGAGTTGAAGTGTGGCGTGCAAATGGTGGATACCGAGCAAGGAAAAATTATGGGCGTCGGGTTACACAAGTGTGACGTGTAAAGGCACAAGCAAATGAATCCTTATGTGTGGAGAGCAACATTGAGAAGTAAGTGCCTCAATTGTTGTTTTTTGAAAAAGTTGAAGGAAATTTGTGGGCAAGGAAGAGGGTTTCTTTCGCACCAAATTTGGTCTCCGATATTTTCGATTAGGCACCCGAGCGAGGGGGTGCGAGGCGCCCGAGCAAGGGGGTACGTCTTCACATGAGCAAAAGGGGGTGTTTGTTGGGTTTTGCCCATGTGGTGTTAATGCTGTTTGGAAAAAGAAAAGAGCCATAGTGGTTTGTTTGGTATTGGGTGAGTTAATTAAATGTTTGTGGGAATTAAGTGGGCAAGCTAGTTGTGCTTTGTTCCAAAGAGAAGCATTTGTGGCTAGGTCCAGATTATTCACGGCGGATGAAGAGTTTTTTGTGGCTAGCTTTTTTGTCATGCCTATTTATAGGCTTTCTGTGCCGAGATTAGTGTAGAGAAAAGGAAAGGCAGAGAATAAGAGAAAAGTTAGTGTGTGCCGTGTGAGTGAAGAAAAAAAGGGGGGCAGAGAGCATAATGTGAGAGGAAAGAAATTGTGTGAGAATATTGGTGAGTTTGAGGGAGATAAAAATACCGAGAGCTTGAGAGTTAGAGTAGGGTATTTTGTATCTCATTGTAGTCATTCAATATTAGTGGAAGTTGTTCTCTCTCCGTGGATGTACCCGAGTTTGAGGAACCACGTAATCTCTTGTCTCTTTTGTGTGTGATTGTTTTTTTTTTTTACGCTTCCGTTGTGTGAGTAATCGGGTTTTTTTTCCAACAGTTTATGTGGGGGTGTTGATCCGGTTCCTTCTCTGGATCTACCAAGTGAATTGGATCCGGTCCCATCTCCCCTTCTCCTTGGGAGATCCAGTACTGCAAAGCAATCACCGACTAGTAATCGATAGGCAATCCGATACCTAACTCAGTCTCGATTAGTAAGGAAGAATTACTGAGCTCTGAGTCAGCTAGCTAGTAACGGCGTACCTTTCTGGAATTTTTTGCTCATTATACAGAGAGACAGTACTTATAGCATGTACACTAGATTAGCTTCATTTTGAGCCAAAAAAGCTAGAGGTGGCAATCTCAACCCACATTTTTTAACCCGTTCAAATCCATCCATTTATAACCCAACTCAATCCGTCCATATTATATAATGGGTTGATACGGATTGGACCCATCTAAATCCATATTTACGTGGGTTTAAATGGATTAAAAATGAATTCAATATGGGTTAGACCCAAATCAAACTCCACGTTCTACAGCAAACACAAACCTGTCCCTCTCCTTTCCAACGATTCCCTCGACGTCACCACCTTCATCTCGTCACGTGCCCACCATGGTAACATCGCCTTCGTCGACGCCTCCTCCGGCCGCCACCTCACCTTCTCCGACGTCTGGTCCGCCGTCGACTATGTCTCCTCCTCCCTCTACGCCTGAATTTTTCGTTTCGTAATTTTTTTCGACTCTTCTGGTTTTTTGTTTGAATTTACGTAAAGATTTTCGGATTAATCATTTAAATGATGTGTTTTTTATGCAACAAATTTAGAAAGTACAGATTATGACAAAAAGTAATTTTTGTGTGTTTTGTTCGTTTTTTATTTTTTTTGAATTATGATGAAAAGCTAAACAAAAAGTTACTAAAGGTAAAAAAAAAAAAAAAAGGAGGGAAAACGGGGACGGGGGAGAAGAGAAAAGCATGTATAAAAAAAAAAAGAAGGGGACGAAAAAAAAGAGAGAGAGAGAGAGAGAGGGAAACGGGTCGGGTCGGGCATGTTTGAGTTTGGCTTGACCCATATTTGACCCGGCCCGTTTTAACCCGTTTATTATTTGACCCATATTTGACCCGCGACCCGTTTCAATCCGCCCAAACCCGCCCATTTGCCACCTCTAAAAAAAGCTATTGAACAATACATTTTTTTCCTTTTACCTACTTATATCTCTTTCAACCCCACACCAATCCTTTCAATTATCCTCTGAGTTGTGCTATATGTACCGACTAGAGGGGAGGGAAAATGTATCGATGGCCGCCGGCAGGCCATCTCCGGCCGCCGGAGAACCGATCCAAGCCGTCTAAAAATTCTAAAAAAAAGAACCGATAGGGCCTACGTGAGAATCAACGGCATCCCATGTGTGTAGGGTGCTTGATCTAAACACCATATTTTTCGTGTATATATATGATGTTTAGATCAAGCACCCTACACACATCGGATGCCGTTGATTCCCGCGTAGGCCCCATCGGTTTTTTTTTAGAATTTTTGGATGGCTCGAATCGGCCGTCCGGTGGCCGGAGACAGCCCGCCGGGGGCCGTCGGTACATTTTCCCTCCCCTTGGTACTCATATCATTTTCGTTATCCTCTATATCCTTATAAAATACTAATATATATATATATATATATACACACACACAAACAAGAAAGTATATCTGTCATGGTTAGATCCCGATTTTTCCTTCCATCTTTTAGCACTTTCTGATAGGTTCAACTTAAATTGAAAGCAAAGGTTCCTTCTTCGCTTGAATTGCTTCTGTTTTAAATCAAACTAGGTGCATGCCCACGTGCAAAACATGTTATTCATGCCCGTTGTATAGATGCGTTTTGGATCTTCTTTAAATTATGGTTGTTGTTGATCATAGCAAAGGTTATATGGATAAGTTTGATCAAGTGTATCATCAGAAGTTGGTAGTTGTAGAAGTTATGACCTAGATAAGTTTTTGCACTGAACAAAAGGTTTCAAGTTATTCAGCTAGCACAACACGAAATAAATGCTACTGCTAAGCTGGTAAATGCACAAGCAATTTTGGAGTGTCCAAATCTTTACTTCTCTGCACCACAATTTTCACTTGTAATCATCTACTAATTACGTTTGATCTCCCAACTTAGTCACTTTAACAGGATGGTCAATTTACATCCCACATGCATATATTCCAAGGCAGTACTGAATTGGCTAAGAAAAAGCATTAAGCAACAAAGATAAAATTTAAAGACAGATTTTCATTGCAACAGATTTTGTGTATGCAAAGGTGTCGAAGTGCTTGATGAACATCTTATGACAGTCGGCCAAGTGAATTATGAACTCAAGTAGATTGCAAAAAGCACTGTCAGTACTTTTTATCAATAAAAAAAATGGTAGAATCAAAAGAAAGTATCAACCCACAGAAATAATTTCAAAACATAATGCTGCGAGCATTCATGCCATACTTTTCTGGCTGTAACACAAACACAACCCCTTAAAATATATTGACGTTTTTTAACTTGCATGCAAAGGTGACATAGCACAGTGAAAATACTAAATACGGATTCACAGCATGTTTTGCCAGAAATAATTACAATAACACAACCAAATGAATAGAGAAGCTTCCTTACAGAGCGGTCGATCTCGACATCATACTTCAATACACGAAAACATTCCAGCCTCTCCTCTAAAATAAGGCATATGTGGGGACCTAAGCAAAGTAATCCCATGCGGAACGGCACAAAACAATTGTAATCAACAAACGAATTGCTTTTCTGTAAGTTTGAATGTGGATACTAATAACTGCATAACTGTAAGAAGAGAAAAAATTAAATATAGAAAAGAAGGAACATACCATTTGGATTGGAATCATCTTTGAAATGGGCCATATTGTGCACATATGGGTTCTTCTTCTTCCATAATGGATTAGCTCTTCTTGAAAGTGGGTCCAATTCCCTCAGAGCATGATGAATAATAATTAAGGTTTTTAATGCAACCTAAACATAGAGAAGTCGTCAGTTACAGAAAGCTCAAGCATGACAAGAGTAACCATCTAGGATAATGGAATTATTAGTTATTTTAAGGCAAATAACAACCATCACAAATTTAGACCATTGTTCAAATATCTGCCATGACAGCATGTCGAATAGAAGTCTTGAGCAACCAAGTAGACAGTAAATGAAGTAAAAAATGAAATGGAAGCTGAGAGTAGACCTTACGGGCTATGGTGAAAACACAACCATAAAATATAAGGTTTTTTTACTTGAATGAAGAAAGCACGATATTACCAAATAATAAAAGATATTTAGCAAACAAAAGATTGAACTCCTTTTAAATCCTAGTTTTGGTCTTTAGCAAATAAAAGAGTGGACCTTAGGATAATTGCTTCCCTAATGGCTTATGATTTGATTGGACACATACCGCCCAGTTGTATGTGCTTGACAATCGTCTAGCCAAAGCATGAATGCGATTGGCAACGCCAGCTCGAGGCCTTGTAGCTGAAGTACAAAATGGGCAGCTATCAAAAGAACAAGCCATCTCCATCTTGAGAGAACACTCCCCTCTTAAGTGCTTTTGTTTCACTGGGCGCTCAACATGATTTGTGGCCCTAACAATTGCAATATACACCTCCTAGAATTCCAAAAGCCATTCAGTAAAAGATCAAAACCATATATCATTTCAAACAACTATCATGGGAATCCCAAAAAATCATACCTTGTGCTTCACTATTTACTTTTGCCAAGTTGACAGTGGTGCTATCCTTAATAGCTCCAAGTGCTTCCCCCAATTTCTCCTGTGTACCTCCCCCGTCATACCTTGATACCGTTAACTGAATCTCAATTCGCATGAACAAAAACACTCATCTTTAACACACAACAAATTCTCCAAACAAACACAAGTAAAATTGTAATTCGAAATATAAGTAGTTCTGATATTTAAGCCTAACATGGAATTTCTTTTAACAGAAGATACACCCTGGAATTGGCAAAAAGGCAAGGGCTGACAAAGGGGGAAAAAACGAAATCTAAAGCCCTTTTCTTCTATTTTTCCCAACTGAACCAAAGAAGAGAAGATTTCATCATCTTTTCCTATCTGACATCCCTTCCCATATCCTTTCCCTCCGAAATCCATGAACTGAAAGGATTTATCAGCTGAAAAGTAACTACTATCTCATGATGACAACCAGTGAATGATTCAGAAGATCTCAGGGTATGCATCTACACCTCATGGTTTAAAAATCAAGATTCTACGTACAAGTCAATGTAAAAAAAATGACATGATGCATCTTTTGGACATTTTAAATGTTTATTGGAAAAACTGGCAAGCTCTTGTTTTAAATCTAATATTTCATATTTGTCACTCAATTTTTGCAGTGGCCATTAGTCACATTCTGCCTGGATTCGGTATCACAAGTCAAATCGTTTCGACTTTTTCGGGAAAATCAGTCTTCGGGTATTTAGACATGGTTTATGCCATGATCAGTACAGATGTTCTTGGATTTCTTGTTTGGGCTCATCATACGTTTACTGTGGGCTTAGACATTGATACCAGTGCCTAGGTTAAGTAGCCATGTTGTCTCACTTTGCTATGTCACTTAAGTGTACAACATCTACTGTGCTTTAGCCTCTTCCGCCCTTTCCTAATGAAAGTGTCCACCAGCTACACATATGCTTCTCTTCTTGTTTCTCTTATATCAATTCATACCCTATATTTGTACATTAACTTAGAATAAACATTTCTGCTGTGGTATTGAGAACACTCTAAATGCTACTGATTGAAGCAACCCATCAAGGTGTAGGTTACATCATTATTTATTTGTAGAACCACTACCCTCCTGTTAACACCAACATCTTCAAGCTATAAACATTCTACCAGATAAAATAAATGCCACAGCCTTCTTTACTGTTTCCAACTTCCATGCATTGACATTTATAGTAGCTTAACATCATGCTTACCCACTGCTACTTACAGAAATAATCTCTCATCATTTTATAGTTTCCAGGCTTCAATCACAATACCTCAGTTGTTTCAAGCATCAGTACATTGATGACTGCAATTTACTTATTTCCATCTAGATACCACAGTGAATTATTTACTGTCCAATCCTTTCCTTTTACTGCTGACTTACTTATTACAAAATAACTACTTTTATAAAGGTAATCACTTGCTGTCCTCTTCTGTTTCCTAATGACTTACTCTTCCTGATATGTCTAACCTTTAATGGAGATAAGTACATAAGAGTAGTCCTCAATGCTCCTGCTGCTTGCACTCGTGTTAAAGCAAAAGGATCTCTAAGAAATGACAAGCTGTTACACTACCATTTTTCCTCTGTTTAAGCTAACGTTATACATACTAAGCTCTTGAATAAGAAAACCTGCCACAATCTAATTTTCTTAAGCTTTTTCTAATCATTAATCAAACTAACCCTAAGCTTCTTTTCATACTCTTCGTATGCAGACATTAGCTGAATGTCCAAGCCATGGTAAAACTGGCAAGCTCTTGTTTTAAATCTAATATTTCATATTTGTCACTCAATTTTTGCAGTGGCCATTAATTTACCTGATAAAAATGGGTAAACATGTGGTAAAAGAAGAAGATGAACAAAAGGATCCTTGCAACCTGAAAGCATCAGAAACTTGTAAGTTACCAACTAACCAAACAGAATAGAAGCAGAGGAACAATCATGTATAAACCACAACATAATCAATGCACTACAAGCTTCCAGCTGAATGAAAAACCACTATTTGAAGTTGAAACTTGTTGGAGTTGGTTGAAAAATATGCTACAAACAACATTCTTCATTAGGACAAACAAAATCCTAAAGAGTCTAGCATGTATTCTCTTTCTTATATAATTTATTGCCGTTTTCGAAAACATGCCTGAAAATATGAACAGTCTTTGTTAGCATGAAATGTCTTTCTTATTACACCTATCCTCTTTCCAACTGTAACTAATTCCATACACGTAAAATTTTTACAAATATAATTACACAAGGGGTTCAAAGCAGCCACTTTAAACAAGCTAACATGACTACAAATATTCAACACAAAGTAACACCAAACCCAATAACACAGAAACGACACACACAGTCATAAATCGAAAAACACACAGATCGCCACCAAAACTGTGAATCATAACAAAAAGAAACAGAATAAATTAGAGCTGTGGAAGATCGAACCTTGATCACAATAGTAGACTCCATATCTAGCGTTTCAGGTAAACCGTCAAAGAGTTTTGTGTACTCCAACCGAACAAATAACCGAAATCCAAACCCTAAAATCAATGAACAAGAAATAGTTCAATAATTAGGGATAAGAGAGACATGCATGCTCAGGGCACAAAATCCAAAGCACCCAAAACGCAAAGAAGTATGATCCCATTACAACACAGAGATGTTCTTCTTTCTGAAAATTCCCCTAATCTGAATCAACTCAAAACCCCACATGCAACATGCAACTCTTTCCAATTACAAAAAAAGAACAAAAAAAAAAATCCACTTACCCCCCAAAAAAATAATCAATCCCCACGAATTTTGGTAGTGAGATCAGGAGGCAGGGCCCAAATGACGGTGTTGTGCATTGTGGCACGCTTTCTGGCAAATCTCTTATCGGCTTCGAAGAGCATAAATCACATCTTCATAGCTCGCTCGATCATATCATTCTGGTCCGAATCACAAGGCCTGAACTCGAGTAGGCGGTCGAAGGAGAGGTCTAGAGAGAGAGTCGATGTCGAATCGGCTAGACCTAGAAATGGTTCCAGAAGTCGGTGCTTTGGATCCCGTTTGGAAATCGAAACCCTAGGCCTCGCAGTTACGACGAGCGAATCGGAAGGTGGGGAGCAGCAGGGGCGTTTGGCCGTGGATGGGCAGTGGAGAGAGAGAGAGAGCCAGATAGAGAGAGAATGGGTGTGTTTTGAGACAGTTCAGTAGAGAGGATGGGTGTGTTATGCATGGTGGGGGAGATGATGTACGTGTGAGTGAGTGAGGTGCCTCTTCGCGCCACGTGGGTAAGAGCCAAATTACAATTCTGGACAGCAGAGACAATACACAAGCCCAGCAATCCAGGGGTAAAATCGTCCACAGCAAACCTTTCAAAAGCCAAGCGAAATCCACTCAAAACTCCTTATTTAAGAGGAGTAGGAAATTGAGATTTTCCTTCTACAATTCTGTTTTCTTCAAATCAAAATCAGATGTTCTATTTTGGGTTTCACCGAGCTAGAAAAATACGCCGGCTCAGGGACCAACAACGACAGCAACAAAACCCTCAACCAGACTCTGATCCGGTTCTGGATGCAAGAATCTATCAGAGAGAGAGAGAACAGATGAAAGAGAGAAGTGAAAGAACGGAAGAGAGAGGAGGAGAGAGAAACAATCATTGTTTAAGATACCCCTCTCCTACAGTCGCTCAGTACTAATACCGATCCATTTCATCCCCAGCCATTTTACCTTTCCTTTTACCTCCTCTGCTGTAGCTTACTTTTTTGTGTTTCCCCTCGATAGAATAGTTAAAAAGTCATTTTACCTCCTCTGATGTACATGCTCTTAGGCTCCAAGTAAGCTTGTGCTATATGTCTGATGACGTCATTCATGATTGCGTATACGTATGATTGCATGGATAGTTGAAATCCACATCACCGATCGAGCAATTTCACTCAGTACCTACGTGCATGTGGAGCCTAGCTGGCTGCTGTATCACCGCGCGTCGGGTGAACCACATGGCCTTACACTATCATTCCACAAGTTGGCTTCATGAGTTTCAAACCATTACGCGCCAATAGCAACGAAGTGCCCAAGGTGACGCGGTTCTCCCCATGCGTAGTCTAGGTTGTTAGCTTGTATCCCACTTCCTCAGGGCCTCAAACCTTGCTAGGTTCAGCCCACTGCGGTTTACACCTAATGCTACAATGAAATTATATAATAGTCCGGGAGTACTGACACGTGATATTTCAAAACACTTTACAACCATACATTCCCGTGGAGTCTACCACTAAGTATATGGACCCCACAAGAACGTGTGATTGCAAAGTGGTCCGGAGTACCCCGTGGTGGCACTCCCGAACTATGGAATAATTACTCAATTCTATATGTGTTTCGTATGAAGTAGTCCTCCATGTATGAGACACAAAAGGATTAGGGTGGGAGTGATGATAAATACCACACCTGTTGATTGAAGCGTTTCGGTACCAAAAATAATTAATGAAACGAAATAATTATTACTTTCAAAGTGGTAGCGGTAAGTACTCCGAATATCGTCCTCAGGGATCACGAAAGCTAAGTTGTAGTTATTTTAATTAAGGGGCACTTGTGTAAACATTTAGGCGCTTATCACCTGTTTCTTAGCCTTGTTTCCTAATTGGAATTTTATCCAAAAAAGAGAGACAAATATCGTACATAGTTTAATTAAGCTGGTCAAGACATAAAGTATAATATATACTAATCATAAATACAAATTGGAAAAGCATCAAACAGGAAAATACCATTCGTGCTTGAAATAAATATCTAGAAAAACAACAAAATGATGCATGGTGTCCATCGATAGATGGCACAAGAGGTCCCCATAAATTGCACAAGAGGTCCCCATAGACTCTGTGTCACGACCCGAACTTTTGCATTGCCTCAAAAATACTATTCACCTCATATTGGCCTCAAAAATTACAACAAATACTAGTGGGCTCTACAACCTCAAAATAATTACACCAAATATTTCTCCAATAATCTCTAAAGAGACTGAACCCATCCATTATTTCAACTCGGGTCCTGTAAGTGCAAAAAAACAAAGAATACGTGGAGCACTGTTATTTCGTAATAGTTCCACGTGATTCTCGGTCGATACCCCTATGCCTCCGCCGGAACCCTAATCTGCAAGACAGACAAGGGGTGAGCGCACCTTTGCCTCTCGTGGCAAAGGCCCTCCGATGCCTAAGTTAGTATCTCGTACTGTATCAAACCCTAATTATCAGTAGGAAAGTATGGAATGAATGCAATGTCTTGCGTACCTTTTGCCTCTAGGTTTACCTTATATTTATAGACGTACGTCTGCTTGTTCTCCAAGCATCCTCATCGCCCCAGGACTCCTATCCTGTACAGGAAACTTGGCCTTCTAGGGACTCTCGTGCCCAATCAACCGAGATCCTCTTTTTGCAAGGATTTTCCCTTTTATGGAATTCGTTCCATAATAGGACTGTTCTTAAACTTATCTTTATCTGAATATGGGGTCTCCCTCTCTGGAACATTTCCATCGTCTTATCACTTAAGACTCAGTCCCTTATCGATAACCCCACCTGTTCGGTACTTCTCATTAGGAGTCTCATCTATTACGGAATTCGTTCTGTAATAGGATTATCCCATCGCTTATCCCGACTGGATATTGGACACTCCTCCTTGAATACTGCTTCCGCCTTATCTCTTAAAGCTGTTTATCAACAACTCTATCTGTCCGACATGCTCGTTGCCGAACAGACTGTACCATAAGTGCTACTATCTTAGATACAAACCTATACCGCCGAACAGCTGGTATTAACTTTAAGACAGCTCATGTCTCTGTGACCGAACAGCCTCCTGTTCGGTGTGCACTTCGGGTCACCGGCCCTTATCATCTTGGTGCCTCTCATCACTTTTCTCATTGCACAACTTTCATCACGAGTTCGGCTCATGTTTATACTTGTTCAGGAATATCACCCTACAATTGCTCCCCAGCTTTGCCCAATGGAACTGCTCGGGCCAATGGGTAAAGCTTCTAAAGAACAAACCTTAGGCCGAGCTTCATGATGTCCCGTGCAGATATAGCGTTAATGACCATTTGATTTCTGGCGGCTTTAATCATCATGCTTTCTCGAAGCATGGATTCCACGTGGCATAGTTCGTACGTCTTGCATTTAATTTGAGTTGATGTTCGAGTCAGACGGCATGAAAACGGCCACTAACTAGACCCCCTAATCCGTTACCTTTTACCTAACGGAGGGAGAGGAGACTTTCTGTCTCCATCTCTTACTCTTAATCCAAAAAAAAGGGCTTTTTAATCAAATATTCAAATCGACTCTTTCTCTCTCCAAAAGTCAGGCGAGAGCTCTGTTTTCTGCCGTCGCCGTCGTTTTTGATTGTAGCTGCAGCGCTCATTACAGTCATCGTAAGATTTCTCATTCCCCACTCTTCTCGTGTTCCTCTGAGATCTTCATTCTCAGATCTTGTTATTCTTAGGGTTCCAATCGTACCCATTTTCTGATTTCATTTTATTCGTACCTTTCTTCGAATACATCCATGGCGGATTAGAGTGGTAAGGAACCTAAACCAGGCAAGTTCAGACACCTTTGTGAGACCCCTTCTGCCATGGCGGCCTTTAGAACAAAATACAACATCCCTGATAATGTTGCACTCGAACTTGCTCCCCTTGGAGCAGATAGAGATGTTGGCACATGGGAAATGATGGGAATCCCCATCGTAGCCATTGTTGAGGGTGGAGTTCGTTTCCCCCTCGACCCACTACTTCGACGAGTGTTAAACTGGTATAGACTTACTCCCATGCAAGTATCCACTAATTTTTTCAGATTAGTGATAGGGATAGTGGCCCTAAATAGGATTTTAGGGACCCAAATTGGAATCTGGGATATCCAATGGTGGTACAGTATCGTAGTAAACCCTGAGTACAACACCGACTACTTCAAAGTAAGGAAAGCAGAAAAGCGTCTCGTGCTTAACTTGCCAGACTCTGCTCGTGACCACGAGATGGATTTTCTTTACGTTACTGGAGCCTTCGAGCCAAGGGGTGAAGATGGCCAGGTGGTGGGATTCCATTGCCCCCACGTATGGGGCTACCCACGTATGCTCCTAATTCGCTTTTATCTTGATTTTACTGTTTTACTTATCAAATCTTAACAGTTTGATTTACGTTTGCCTTTTCTAAACTTGCAGCGAAAAACGCAAATATACGCCCCAAACGTGAGCCTAGCTACGTTTGAACAGCGGAGATAAACAGGATTCTGAAATACACAGGGGTACCTGGCACATTAACAGCTGGTCGGGGACGAGACGCCAGTGTTCTATTGGGCTACGATCCTGCTTATAAAAGCTTTATCGATCGAAGGCTAGCCAACCCAAGTACTAGTGCAGCATCAACGTCAACTGCTCCTCAACCGAGGAATTCGATACCCGACGCAGGAGTAACACTTGCCGAACAGCCAGGGGAAGTCCCCATTTCTGAAGGGGTACCACTTCCTCGTGTGGCAGTTAAAAGATCAGCTCGAAGGCAGGCTGCTGTTCCACCGCAAACCGAACAGCCAGTCATCGATCGTAACACCTCTCAGTCTTCTTCCTCCGGTTATTCCACATCTCCAACACACTCAGGTACAATGTCTCGACAGCCACTAAATTTGAGTTCACTTCTCACCGTGTCCTCTCGTGGACGCGGTTCAGGCCGTGTACCCTCCACCGGGCATGCTCCCCCACCACCTCGCCGCAGCAGGGGGGGTTCAACTCGATCTTCCTCCTCTCCTCGGGAACGTGACAATTCCCTTGAGGCTGCTGATGCCCATCAGGACAAACGCCCTAGGTTCCAAGAAATCGGAGGACTTAATGCTCTGGCAACCGAGACCCCTGCACCAAGCACCACCACTATTCAAGCAACCTGGGCCCCTCAACTCACCAGAGGTGACCGTCCAGTGAATGTTGGTGACAGCGCCAGCTCCTCGGAGACTGCGCTAGCCCTTGCACAAGGCCTGCTGTTGCCTGTCGATATGCAGAAGGAGTCCTCGTCATCCCTTGACCGGCTTGTTTCCACTGGTCTTGTTAGTGGGATAAAGGTAACTCTTTTTCTATTGCTTAGTTTGTGCCTTTATCATGGCAATTCGCTGACTCTGAGTTTATTTCTATTACAAAATCAGTTTATCCAGAAGATGGTGGTACTGGGCCAAAAATGTCAGGATGCTGAGTCTGAGAGAATCAGACTTTTGAATGAAAACACTAGGCTGCTCCGGACAGTTGCTAGACTGGAGAGCGAGAGAAACAATGCCAAATTTGATTACGAGGAGGCCAAGGGCAAGCTTGCAGCTGCTGAGGACAACCTGAGCCAGGCTTTATCCGAAATTGACAACACCAAAAAGACTGCTTTTGACGAGGGGTACCAAAAGGGCTTTGACGAGGCGACGGCTAGTTATGTCGAGCAGATGCCAGCAGTGCAGGATCAAATCTTTGTAGCAGGCTGGGAGGCGTGTTTGACGAAGACCGGCGTTCCAGATGATTCTCCCCTATGGGCAGAGATTGAACTACCGAGCAGCCGTAAGGCGGCTGAGACTGTGGACCCTAATGCTGATGATATCGAACAGCAAATAGACAACTTTGGAGACGCAGAGGGGGACACTCAAATGGAGCCACAGGACACCCTAGCTGAAACTCGTGATGCCCAGGACGAACAGTCACAAGTGCAGGCAACAGTCAATAAAGCCACAAATTTGGGGGAACAAACTGCTGAAGGTGGTGTCAATGCTGGAATCACCACCGAGGTGTCGACCGAAGTTCATCCCGAAGTCCAGAACCTGGACTAAGGCTGGTAAGTCTTTCCCAATCTCCCGAACACTTTGGTAGCTAGTTTTGTCAGGTCCTGCGTGACCGTAGTCTCCTGGCCCTGCGTGGCATCAGAATATTTGAACTTTTGGTAATACAGGTATTTCGCCCTGTGTGGTAAAACATTTTGCTCTTTGGTGGCTGTTTTCGAGGCCTTTAGTTTTGCTCGGCCCTTCGTGGCTGGATACTTTTGGTGGTATCTCGTATTTTTACTTATGATCAGATTCGCATGTCTATCTGAATTTTAGAATCCACTAAGTGTTTCATACTTGGAGTTTTCTAAGTCTCTCGTACTTAGCAAGTCTATAATCTGTGCAAGTATTTCATACTTTGCAAATTTGAATACAAGTGTTTCATACTTGTGGTATTCGAGACGTATACTCGTACGCATAGTTTAAATAGGACTTTGCTTAAGTATTTCGTACTTAACGGCCATAATGTCGTTATACAAATTTATTCGTACTTGTATGTCCGTATTATAATCACGTTTATTTTTTACCCAAGTATTTCGGACTTGGTAAATCTGCAATATGCATTTTCTCGTATGCGAACCCAAGTATTTCGGACTTGGTTTTATAATCTGCATCTTCTCGTATGCAAGTATTTCGTACTCTATAAAATTTTAATACAAGTGTTTTCGTACTTGTAAGTTTTATGTACTTACATAATTCTTAAGTATCTCATACTCTCATATGTTAAGGTTTTTTCACGCATAAATAATTTAAACGTGTATTCGTACATACTGAGTTTATTCGTACCCATTCCTTGCTCCCCAATACGAAGAAGGGGATTGTAAGGCCATTATTCATATTTATAGATTAAGATAATCCATAAGTAAAACAGAATTTCGGAAAAAGTCAATATATTGCAAAAGACGTAATTTTATTCATACTACTGAAAGCTCAAGGGGTCGTTATGCATACCCCATGCAACTAAAAAGGAAATACAAGGGAATTTTATTCATAATTCCCACACAATCACACAATCCTATAACAGAAAGTAAACTGAAGTCTTTCAAACAAAGAACTTCCTCAAGTTGTGGACATTCCAGGGCCATGGCACTGGGTTCCCGTCCAAGTTTGCCAAACGATAAGCCCCGATGCCCACAACCTCAGTAACCCGATACGGGCCTTCCCAACTTGCCCTCGTTGGCCACTTTGGTGTTGCCGAGCACTTTGCGGAGCACAAGGTCTCCAACGCCAAACTCTCGCGGGTGGACATGCTTGTTGTAGTTCTTCATCAACTGTTTCTGATAGGAGGCCATATGCACCAGGGCTCTTTCTCTCATTTCCTCGGCAAGGTCGAGCTCAATTTCAAAAGCCCTGTTATTTCCTCCACTTTCGACCAACGCAGTCCTGTTGGTAGGAAGGCCAACTTCCAATGGAATGACTGCCTCTGTTCCATAAGCCAAAGAGTAGGGGGTCTCTCCCGTAGACCTCCTAGGCATTGTTCGGTGTGCCCACAGCACCAGTGGCAATTCGTCGGGCCACTTGCCCTTTGCTTTATCCAACCTCTTCTTGATCCCATCCAGAATGGTCTTATTGGATGCCTCCGCTTGCTCGTTACTCTGAGGATAAGCAGGGGTTGAATAATAATTTATTATCCCATATTGGGCACAAAAAGCTTTAAACTTTTTCTGGAACTGGGAATCATTATCTGTAATCAAAGAATATGGGACCCTAAAACGAGTAATAATACTCTTCCAGACAAACCTTTCTATCATAGGTTCAGTAATCTTAGCCAAAGGTTCAGCTTCAATCCACTTCGTGAAGTAATCTGTAGCTACCAAAAGAAATTTTCAGTTACCAGTAGCCTTATGGAGTGGACCCACGATGTCCATCCCCCACTGAGCAAAAGGCCAGGGGCTAGTCAAGGGCACCAAATCTTCGGCCGGTGTCCGGATCATTGGTGAGAACTTCTGACACTTCTCACAGATTTTCACGTAAACCTTTGCATCCTCCTGCATATGCGGCCACCAATACCCTTGAGTAATTGCTCGGTGGGCTATGGACCTACCCCCTGCGTGACTCTCACACGTCCCCTCGTGGATTTCGTGGAGAAATTTCTGCACCATCTCGGGGTGTACACAGAGCAGGTACGGCCCAGTAAAGGATTTTCTGTATAACTTCCCTTCTGGAGACAACCAAAACCTTGCCGATTTGGTTTTAATTTTGTGAGCTTCCTTTTTGTCGGAAGGAAGAGTCTCATCTCGTAGAAACCCTATGATTGGATCCATCCAACTTGGCCCCTGGTTCACGTCCAAGACCAACTCTATGCTTCTCCCAATGCTCGGTTCGTCCAGGTAATCGACTGCTACTTTCCTTTTTAACTCGATAGGAACAGCAGCAGCCAACCAAGCTAAAGAATCCGCATGGGCATTCTGTCCCGAGCTTATTTGTTCAATACATACCTTTTCGAAGGTATCAAGCAAATCTTTGGCCGCCTGTACATAGGCTGCCATCTTCTCACTCCGGGCCTCGTATTCCCCGGACAGCTGACATACCACCAACTGTGAATCGCAATAAACCCTTCATCTCTTCACCTTTAAGGTTCTTGCACTTTTGAGGCCGATCAGCAGAGCCTCATATTCTGCCACATTGTTCGACGCACTAAAACCCAGCCGAACAGATAGCTCTATCATCACCCCATCCGGAGGGAACAGAACAACACCGGCTCGAGAACCAGTATTGCAAGCCGAGCCGTTGACAAATAACTTCCACTCCAGAGGATCCTATTCGGCAGGCATCTTTCTTTTCCTGGTTTGTTGTTGAGCAGATGGCTCCTCTCTCGTAGGAGGCCCAGGTGCTATCATTGGTGAAAATTCTGCTACGAAATCAGCCAACACTTGACCTTTTATTGTCGTGCGCGGCTGGAAGTCAATATCATATTGGCTCAACTCGACAGACCATGTTGAGATCCGTCCTGAAAAGTCCGCCCTTCGTAGCAGTGACCTTAACGGATACTCGGTATACACCACAACCTTGTGGCTTTGGAAGTAATGAGGTAACTTCCTGGTTGCTGTTCTTAATGCAAGGACCAATTTTTCAAGGGGCAGATATCTTGTTTCAGCGTTTTACTCACATAATAAACCAGGATTTGCTCTGATCCCTTACTTCGCAATAAAACAGCACTAACAGCATGTTCAGAAACAGCCAAATATAAAACCAAACACTCA
The DNA here is from genome assembly GCA_025413875.1 of Rhododendron molle. Taxonomy (NCBI): domain Eukaryota; kingdom Viridiplantae; phylum Streptophyta; class Magnoliopsida; order Ericales; family Ericaceae; genus Rhododendron; species Rhododendron molle. Next base: position 15,463,365 of record CM046400.1, on the reverse strand, counting down.
CCTGGTTCTGGAGTTGACAAAAGTGGAGACTCAGCCAGGTACTTCTTCAGGTCCTGGAAAGCCTGCTCACACTCTGCTCCCCATTCGAATTCTTCTCTTTTCTTCAGTAACTAGAAGAAAGGCCTGCATTTGTCACTTGACCGGCTAATGAATCTATTGAGGGCCGCTGTCATCCCTATCAATCTTTGAACTTCCTTCGTCGTTCTGGGACTTTGCAGCCCTTGCAAGGCTGTTATTTGATCAGGATTTGCCTCAATCCCCCTTATGGTTACTAGGTGTCGTACGAATTTTCCAGACCCAACTCCAAATGCACACTTCGAGGCATTGAGTTTTAGCTTGTATTCTCTCAAAATTTCAAAGGCTTCCTTCAGATCCGCTATGTGCCCTTGTCTAGCCTTGCTCTTCACCACCATGTCATCTATGTAAACCTCCATAGTTTTGCCAAGCAATCTTTTAAACATGATGGTTGCCAGTCTTTGGTATGTTGCTCCAGCATTCCTTAAACCAAAGGGCATAACACTGTAACAGTACAACCCTCGTGGTGTAATGAAAGAGGTCTTCTCTTGATCAGGCCCAAACATGGCAATCTGATGATATCCTCGATATGCGTCGAGAAAACTCATCTGTTCATACCCAGCAGTTGCATCAACTAACTAATCAATCCTGGGAAGGGGAAAGCTATCCTTTGGGCATGCTTTGTTCAAATCTGTGAAATCCACACAGACACGCCACTTTCCATTCTTCTTTCTCACCACCACAGTGTTGGACAGCCATTCTGGATAGTATACTTCACGTATTACTTTGGCTTCCAACAACCGTTCCACCTCTTCAATAACAGCATCAACATGCTGCACAGCTGCCCTCCTTTTCTTCTGGATCACAGGCTTGTGCTGTGGATCTACATTTAGGTGGTGACAGATCACGTCTGCACCAACTCCGGGCATCTCTTCTGGTACCCAGGCAAACACATCAACGTACTCTTTCAAAAATCTTACCAGTTCATTCTCTTCCTCTTCTGGTAGCGACTCCCCAATCAAAAAATACCTTTCAAGATCAGTCTCGTTGATCTGTATTTTCTTCAGGCCTTCAATCACTTTCTCTGCTGGATTTCTACCGACATCCTCGATGGTTGATTGATCTGAAACCTCCACCGCGTGAACCTGACAGGCCTTTAGGACTCTCTTGATGATGGAAACCAAACACTGTTGTGATGCTTTTTGATTTCCTCTGATCTTCTCGATACCATTGGAACCAGAGAATTTCACCATCTGATGACACGTAGAAGAGACCGCCCTCATCTTATGCAGCCAGGTTCTTCCTATAATCGCGTTGTAGGAGGACGGGACATCTACCACCAAGAAATTTGTTCTTAAGACTATCGTTCCCGCTCGAACAGGTAGGGTTACCTTACCAAGGGGCCAGACCGCTCCTGCTCCAAACCCAACCAGAGGTGTTATGGATTGCTCCAAATCTAATTGTGACAACCCCAATTTTTTAAACGCATCGTAGTATAAAACTTCTATACAGCTTCCAGAGTCCACCAAGATTCTCTCAATATCATATTCCCCTATTCGTAGGGTAATGACCAAAGCGTCATTATGAGGTACCTGGACATCTCCGAGATCCTCGTCTGTAAAGACTATACCTTCACTGCCTCCATCGGATTCTCGTCCTCTCTTCTTTCCCAATCGCATAACATGCTGGTCATGCTTGGCTTGCCTCTAGAGCAGCCTAACCTCATTCCTCGTATAAGGTGCGGCCAACTCGTGTATCATATGGATTATTCCCCTTGGATTCTGTTCGTAATCCATCTCCATGGCTTTCCCTTTTTCTTTGGGATCCTCGTGGATATACTCCTTCAGATAGCCTCGAGAGACCAAATCATCTAGATGTCTCTTGAACATCTTGCAATCCTCAGTCATGTGGCCCCAGTCCTTATGGTAACTGCAGTGCTGATTCGTAGCACGTTTTGCATCCTTGTCTCCACCTAGACTTGGGGGCCACTTGAAGTAGGGCTGATTCTTTATTTGATAAAGATTCCTGTAAATAGGCTCTTTCCAGACTGTCGTTATCGAAAAGAACGACTTGGGGTCTGGTGTTGGTTTTTCTTTGTATGGCTCTCTCTTAGCCTGCCCATACTCCTTTCTTTCCCTATAAGTCTTGGGCTCTGGTTTGTCCACCTTTTTCGCTGGTGTCTTTGGCTGTTCGGCAATCACTTTGCCGTCTTCCCGGAGGATGTCGTCCTCCATTCTGGCATGCTGCTCGATCCGTTCCATCAGGTGAGCCAGTGTTGACACAGGGTGTTTATTCAGAGAACGACGCAGCTCCTCCCGAACAGGCAGTCCTGTTTTGAAGGTAGCAATGGCATATTCTTTACTGCAACTGTCAATCTCATTGAAAGTTTCCCAGTACCTTTTTGCATAGTCTCTGATCGGCTCATTATCTCCCTGCTTCATCGTGGAGAGATTTTCAAATGTCTTGGGAACCTTTCTACTTGTCAGAAATCGTACAGTGAATTCTTCGGCCAACTGTGTCCATCCTCGTATGGATCGTGATTCCAACTTATGGAACCAAGATAGAGCCACTTTCCCTAAACTTGACGGGAACATCTTGCACATAATAGCGTCATCCCCTTCGTGCATAAACATAGCCTGCTGGTAATGCTGTATGTGAGCAACAGGGTCCGCATTTGTCTCGTAAAGTACGAACGCCCCGTGCTTCATTCTGCTCGGCAGTCGTGCATCTTGTAACCTTCTGGTAAAGGGGGAAGTTGCTATATTACTCAGGGCTTTCCTTGCTGCTTCTCGTGCAGTCATTGTCCCGGCCTCTTATTCCTTGTTTCTATGTGTCCGGACCCTATCCCAGTCGGACTCAGGTCTCTCATACCTGTCCCTATGGTGTTTTCGGGTATCTTCTTCAACAGAGGAACTTCGGCTCCTGCTTCTCCTTTTTCGTGGAGAAAGCACTCGTTCCTTTGGACTCCTGCTTCTCCTTCTTCGCGAAGAAGGCCTCTTCTTTCTTGGAGAGGGACTCCCGCTCCTACTTCTTCGGTGTGAAAGAGCAGCCTTGTATGTTACCATAGCTCTTTTTCCTCCTCCGAAATGTCCTCGTGTTAGTCCAGAATCCTCAGGGTGATTTCTGATCCTTTCCATCTCGCGGATCTCATATTCTCGTTTTTGATTAATCGAGCAGCCTCCTCGATTTCCTGCATCTTCCTATCGAGGATGTCGCTGTGATTATGCACACATTTTGAATGTGCAACTGACGCTTCTCTATGGTGGGACTTGCTCCTTCTCGTGGAGTCCGTTGCGGTCCTACCTTCCTTGTTCTTGGGATCATCTTGGATGGTGAGGGGACGATCTTTGCTCGTCGTCCTCCTACTGTGGCCACCAGCATGCTTTCTTGGAGCACCTGGAGGTGATTTGTGTCCTTCCCCACCAGCCTGGTTCTTTTCAATGTGCGGTGTGACTGGATCTACTTCCATCATGGTCGTTTTACAAATGGAACTCGTTCGTTTCCCACAGACGGCGCCAATTGTAGGTGCAGAAAAACAAAGAATACCTGGTGCACTGTTATTTCGTAATAGTTCCACGTGATTCTCGGTCGATACCCCTATGCCTCTGCCGGAATCCTAATCTGCAAGACAGACAAGGGGTGAGCGCACCTCTGCCTCTCGTGGCAAAGGCCCTCCGATGCCTAAGTTAGTATCTCGTACTGTATCAAACCCTAATTATCAGTAGGAAAGTATGGAATGAATGCAATGTCTTGCGTACCTTTTGCCTCTAGGTTTACCTTATATTTATAGATGTACGTCTGCTTGTTCTCCAAGCATCCTCATTGCCCCAGGACTCATATCCTGTACAGGAAACCTAGCCTTCTAGGGACTCTCGTGCCCAATCAACCGAGATCCTCTTTTTGTAAGGATTTTCCCTTTTATGGAATTCGTTCCATAATAGGACTGTTCTTAAACTTATCTTTATCTGAATACAGGGTCTCCCTCTCTGGAACATTCCCATCGTCTTATCACTTAAGACTCAGTCCCTTATCGATAACCCCACCTTTTGGTACTTCTCATTAGGAGTCTCGTCTATTACGGAATTCGCTCCGTAATGGGATTATCCCATTGCTTATCCTGACTGGATATTGGATACTCCTCCTTGAATACTGCTTCCGCCTAATCTCTTAAAGCTGTTTATCAACGACTCTATCTGTCCGGCATACTCGTTGCCGAACAGACTGTACCATAAGTGCTACTATCTTAGATACAAACCTATACCACCGAACAGCTGGTATTAACTTTAGGACAGCTCATGTCTCTGTGACCGAACAGCCTCCTGTTCGGTGTGCACTTCGGGTCACCGGCCCTTATCATCTTGGTGCCTCTCATCACTTTTCTCATTGCACAACTTTCATCACGTGTTCGGCTCATGTTTATACCTGTTCGGGAATATCACCCTACAGGTCCCAAGTAACTTGTTCCGTACATGAAAAATATTAAAGGGCTGGGTAGGAAATATAATACGAGGATAGTAAACATAGCTCGAAATTAGAACGTGCTTAGCAAAACAACGATAACAAATCAATTAGCTTAATCAATCAGAAATGATTTCATTTTCAGCCTCGCACCTGGCCAGCTTATCTCGGTACGATAACATTCCAAGCACCACCTAGGTCAAAATCTTTGTATAGCCACTTGGGGCCCATAAAACTCTGGACTCTCCATAGGGTATTCAATCGTACATCTTTCATAATTCTATGACCCGATGAGCTTGTACATGTACCAATCTGTTCTATGGTTTTCAGCCAAATATTTTCTCTGTCACAATACGAAATGTGACAACAATTGAATCAATAAGCTTAGAGATCAAATGAGTAATATGAGAGAATCATCAAAATACTCTAGAGGTCGGATCCAGTCTTCAGACAAAGTGACAATTTCTACATGACCTGGTCTTTGATTAAAATGTACTGTACGTGACGGGTGAAATTTAAAACAAAACTACTTTTTTTTTTTTGGTTGGAATAAGAGACAAAACGTAACGATTTTGTAAGAGAACAGAGATGGAAAAGATACAGATGAGGAGACCGGCCGTTACCGTAATGAGCATGATTGGATAGATCAGCAGCAAGGTCGTAGTGGCATTATAGGTAACCCGGTAGTATAGGTAATCAATGGCCAAAGGTCTGATTGTGGGTTTGGATGCAAAACATGGGCGTATAAGATGGCATTGCAAATTTGACGCCGTGGATCGATGAGAATCATGCGATTGTGAGCGCTGATGACCAAAGGAGGAAGAAAGTCATTGGTGCGGTACTCGAGGTTACAAGCGCATCCATAATGACCACGTCCCAGATATCAATAGCCATCGAAGAGGATGAACCGAATCAAACACCTGCAGAAGCTTCTAGATTTCAAGTATTTGCAGCCATAAAATCGATCTCACGGATTTCCAGGCCGCAGAATAGGCCAAATTTCGCGAGCTTGCTCCACATATTCCAAAACTCTAATTTGCGTGTGGTTTGAAGTATTAAAAAGCATATTGAGTCTACTTTCACATTTAGAAAAGTCCTCACATCTAGCTAATTTTAAAGCAGATTGAGGCTTATTAATTATATATTAACAAAAAGGATTTTGAAAGTACTAGTAAGAGATATTGGAATCCAATCTTGAAAATAATCAAGTTCCGTCCTTGAAAAGTGGGTTGAAAGCAAATCAAATTAAAACCATCGGAACAAGTAAGGCAAAAAGACATTCTAATTGTTTATGAGTCGTTCCACGTGGTTCATAATTCTGAGGTGTTCCTTCATTGTTCAAGTGTTCCACATAGTTCCGAAGACTTCTCATACTTAGTCACTCTACAACACGAAAGGGCAATAGCAAGGAAATATACAACCCTTTCATCAGCAAGACTTCTCACACCTAATCAAAGCATGCAACTGTTTCATCAGCGGGACTTCTCATACCTAGTCAAACCACGCAACCGTTTCATCACTGGGATTCGCCCAAAGAGATCTGGGACTTAAAACACCTGCTAAGCCAAGCCAAATTGGAGTGTCTAAAAAATAAGAACAAAAAGTTGGAGGATGACATTGAAAAGAGAAGCAAATTATAGTGAGTGTAAATACAACTCGAGACAATGGCGAGATTCCGCCTTTATTACAAGAAAACATGAAAGCTTTTGATACAAGTCTTCCTTCCCATGCGAACGTAATCTCAAGGCGAGATTTATTCATCTCTTGCAAACAACTCCTGTCCCATCCATCCCAGTACTAGCGCATTCCAAACTCTCATGCTCAAAACTCTCCGAAGAATTGAGCTGACTACTGAAATTGGCCATGGCGCAGTCGGTCGAGAAGAGAGCGGAACTAGCATATTCCTTGGCACCACCAACAACAGGCATCAATACCCCCATCTTGATCTTGCTCACATAGTTACTGCGGTATGTCTGGCCCAAAACGCCGTCTACTCCGCCGCTCAACAAGTAAAACTTGAAGCCCAAGTCCAAATGAGCAAAGCAATCTTATTTGGTGATTCCGTAGTTATGGATCATGGAATCTTTTTCAGTGATTGGGACCACTGTCGCTTTGATTTTGAAGTTCCCTTCCACTTCAATAACCACACCATTAGCGTCACTAGACCTGCATGCAAAATTAAGCATGAGAACTGGCAAAGTCGTTCTCAATTACATAATATGCAATTTTAATATTATAATAACAAATGGTCGATAAATACGTAGTACTTTGGCCGCCACTCGGCGCCTTCATTAGCCGGAAGGAAGATGGGTTCTCCATCAAAAGCGAGTGCGAGTCTATCAACTGAATCATCCCAAGGTTAAGTCTTCTGTGCACCGACAAAGAGTTGGTGATTGTAGAAAAGAACTCCGAGTGACTGGACCCAAGTGAAGTCCCTCTTCATGTTATCGTTTCGCCTTCTGATGAAATGAGCGTTGATATGAATATTGGAATCGGAAACAATGCAAAAGTCTTGTCCTTTTTGCCGTGGAAGTAGAAGGTCATTCCATCACCACCAACGAACCGTGGGTCTTGGCAAAGTGCTCCCAGCAAATCGCAAGCTATACATGCGAGAGCAATTTAATTGACAATCAGCACAAAAGAAAAGAATAAGCAATCAAAAGGTAGATGTTTTCTGATGAACTTATTGGGGAACAAAAGACTTACGACTATTAGCTTTGCAGCTGTTAGAATCAGCCACACAAGTCCAAGGGCAACCAGCAGGACAAGTATACGTGCCCCAGCATAGTTTCGTTCTGCATTGGCAGGTGCCTTGCGAAGGAGGTGGTGGTGGTGGTTGATGATGCTGATACTTTGGTGGCAGCGGTGGTGGAGGATGATGCTTTGGTGGTGGAGGTGGATTATAATTTCCACGGCCGCCAGCTGCCACAACCACCACGAGGAGGAGGACGATGCCCACAGATAGGCTAGCACCATAGCTGTGGCTCCAGCCATTAGGTTTATGGTGCAAATCAATGTTGGGAAACGATTCCCAGAACCCAATAATGACGCATACAGATTAGACAATAAGAAAATCGCAAAACCCTACAAGGCGGAATTAGGGTTCTACCTCAACTCCCTGCGAACACGAACGCTGGTTGAACTTGTTAAAGCACGTCTTGCTCTAAGCAACGTATACTACTCGACGGCACCTTACGATCTTCTATCATATTCCCTGCACGTCTAGAACACGAATCGAGTGTGGACTCTTTCGTGGTCTGTTTACTCTCTCTAAATCTGCCTCTATTTTATGAATAATAGAAATGTGTGTCAACTGACCTAGAGAGCATAACGTGTATATATATGACTACGATAAGGACCTAAGGAGTAATAAGTCAGGGCTTCCAGTGTAAATAAGAAATCATAATCCCTCCAGGATTCTATTTCTTATTTCACTAATTATAATTCACCCCACTACAGAATTATAATTGCAGTCCCGTTTTTATCTCAATTATATTACGAGCTCCATGATATTAAATACTTATTAATCTCCCAACGTTAAGATTACAGATACCCGTTGATTAAAATAAAGTACTAACAATCTCCCACTTAATCAACATCTTAACTTAAGACTATCCACTTAACTTATTCGATATGTCGGATACAAATTGTTAATGTTATTGGCGATTTTCGGATGCGACAAACCGTTGGAGTCTGTATTAATTCTTATTCTTTTTCCATTTGGGTTTGGGAGGTGATTTTATTTTGTATAGATTAGATTCTCCACCCGTTGGTTCAAAGGTTGATCTCGAAGGCTATGTCGTGCATTTTGCTTGGAAAGGTATATGCATCTCATGTGCATTTAGCTTAATATTTTTTCATGCATCATTAAAGGTTTTCAATGTCTTAATCTTTTATGAAATATCATGTATGCACTAACCTTATATTATTGGCCATGTTTTATTTGAAGGAAAATTTTGTCTAAGGCCTTTTTAAGTGTTTGCGCCTTAGTAGCGCCTTAGCAACGTCTTACCAGACTAAGGCCCTTGCATACGTGTTAAGAGTGCCTTAGTAGTGCCTTATTGGACTAAGGCCCTTATGCACGTGCTAAGAGCGCCTTAGCAGGGCACTACCGGATTTTTTTCTTGCTTGGTCATATATAAGCTTGTTTTTCATTATTCTAGGGCAAGGAGATAGATAGCCCACTTTAGAGAGGGAAAGTATTATCTTCTTTGCTCATATGCCATCATTTGCATTTTGGATGAATTGAATCTTGTATTCAATCATCCTTGTTCGAACTAGAGAAGTACTTTGATGATCCATGTATTCTCTCTAGGTTGATTCTTTTGCATAAGAAATCTTAATTTTCAATAGCCATACTTTCATGCCTGTGAATCTACGTGGCCGGATGATACCGGAGCCGTTTAAGAGCGGAGATCGAGATGGTGTTGCTCGAGGAGTCCATGGAATCAAGAAGTGGCATGGGGTGCTAGGCAAGAAACGGAGTTAGGTGTAACTTGGGGTAAAGTTGGTAATTCCTAACTTGTTGTCTTTTGCCTAACCTTTTGATTTATGGAAATTTGAGTAGATTAGGCCATGGTTTTATGCTTAGGGTATGTTTGACCCTAAGTAGTTTCCACGTATATGTCGTTGTTTGCGTTCTTTACTTTTATCTCTCCTTACTTATATTGTTGAATTGAATAGTGTGGCTTAGAGATTGGATAGTTGTTTGAGTTGGTGGTTGAGTTAATTTTAAATTGGTCGTCCCATTCACACCCCCCCCCCCCCCCGGGACTTTATAGTGCATTAGATAATTTCACAAATATCCACCTGCAGGGTTTAACATAATCGAAACTTATAAGCTTACTCAAGGGGTATCATCAATCCCTACTGGGATGTGGATTCCATCAATAATTAATAGCTGTCATATACATAATGTTGCTACCCAACTCACCGAGACTATTGACCGTGTAAAGATCTCACTCTTTAATGAATCAAAGTCAACAACATTAAATATATACCTCTAATAATTATCTTTGGATTAAGAGCATAAGCATTCATAATAACCATGAGGTTTCAATTGTCTTATAAAGTTAGTACAAAGACAACTGTGGGCTCCCGTGCCCTCATTCGAAAGAGTCGCCACCCGGATTTTTGAGATGGATCATCCGAGAAACCGAGGAGTCGTTTGAAAAAGGCTTTTGGTCTAGCAAAAACGTTGAGATTTCGGGTTCGGGAGCCACATTACGAATGGGGAAGGTTTTTCTTTAAAAAGCACCCCACTCGCCCGGTAAAACCGGTCTCTAGTTAGTGTTTTCAAAAGGGGAAATCTTCAACTATCATTTGAAAGATTAAATTCTTTAATAAGAGCACATAACGGGGAAGGGACATGGGGAATATATCACTTTGACGTGCATGTGGTGCTATCTGTGCAGTAGTGGTAAAATGATATGAACAAAAGAAATAAACAATTATCAAACTGTCTGGACCTCAGCCGTACTGTTCACGGCACCTTGAGCTGCCGCGCGCGGCACCTCAACACGCCGTGCGGGGTAGCTGCTCTGCTGTCAGACTGTTGCGGACTTTCAATACATCATCTAGCTTATTTCTATCTCTGGATGTCTCTTGGAAAACTCATCGGAAGCCTCGTAATGGTCAGATCATCCCAAAGATGTTGTTATCTTTCGCAAAACAAGGTTTTAAAACGATTTTTGACATATTTGATCATTTGGGATGATCTAGGCAAGCTTTTGAATAGCCAAAACAAGGTTTGTAGATATGGTCTTATTTTAAAAGCAACAGAAACAGTGAACAAAGGATACAGATAGCCACAACAGAGGAAAACTCAGATCCAGACAGCCTGTCTAAGATAATACCAACATGTAAGGTGTCGTGCGATGGGGGTCAGGGTGCCGCGCGCCTGATACACAGGCCGCGCGGTTCCCTGACCTCAGCACAATATTGGTTTTTATTTTGTGAAAATGGGTTTTAAGTCAGGATCTAACCAAAAGAGGTTAGATCTGCTGACAGGAGAGTCCCCTCAGGACCAGAACAGGGTCTAGTCCGAGGAAACTAGTTTTTACCTTTGGTTTCGAGCTTCGATCAAGGATCGTAGGTGCAAGGATGTGGATGGACCGTCACGGATGTAGATGGAGGAGGTTGTATAAGACAAACGGGGTATGGGTGTGAGTGAAGGTTAGGTATTTTGGATGGTGGGGGCTTTGAAGTTGATGAGAGATCAACTTCAAAGATGAGGAGGGAGTGAGTGGAAGCACTTAAAGAATGTCTTTTGGGAATGGCATTCTTCAAGACTTGGAAATAGACATGGAAATAAAGAAAGTGGGTATGAAAACTAGAGAGAGAAAGCTTATGGAGTGAGAATGCCCAAAGCAAAGGAAGCCAAAAGAAAGGCCAAGAAGGACTCAAAAGAAGGGCCCTTTCTCCTTGAGTGGAGGGGTCAATTTATAGGCAAAGGCCAAGGATTTTGAATTTCAAGTGGTGGAGGTATTTTCTGGGCGGGCCAGAAGTGCATTTTCGGCTGAGCCAGTCATTAGCTGTGGCTCAAACTGGCGTGGCGGCGACGCCGAGCGGTCGACCTTTTTGCTCAAGGTGCCGTGCGGCTCAGTTTTCAGCGCACGGTCCCTTGAATTTCAAGGTGCCATGCGCTCTAGTGCCAATCCGCACGGTACCTCTTCCTTCGGTCCGAGTCTTTTGGGCTTTATGCGGGCTTAGTAGGACCAGGATAGGTTTTTTGGGTTTTTGGGCTTAGGGAGATCCCTTTTCAAGCTCGCAAAAGGTACCGTTTCCTCTGTTTCATCATCAGGGTGGACAAAGACCCTCCAAGATCCGGATTGGGGTGTCTACAGTAGTCCATCTTTAACATAACTCGGATACCATTGATTGGTACGAGTGACGCTTAAAGAATAGGCATCCCAATCCGTTGCTCTACAGCCTTTGAACGGAGGCAAAACGAACAATGCAAGTGAAAAACGATGGCGGTCGCGCTCAGGGAGCTGCCTACGTACCCCGTTGTAGGGATCAGACCAGCGTAATTCAATTGGGACAATGCAATGCGAGAAAACAAGTCCCGGAGGACAAAATCATGCAGAGGCAACAATGAAGTGCTTATAGTGTCGGGTGTTATGCAAATATCACGAAAAACTTGAGACGAGCCCTCGGGAGGCGAAAATCGAGACGAGCCTTCGGGAGGCGAGAAGAGACGTTAGGTCCATTAGACCGTGGCTCGAGAGATGAAGAGACGTTACGTCCGTTAGACCGTGGCTCCAGAGACGAAAAAGCGAGACGAGCCCTCGGGAGGCGAAAATCGAATTTTTGAGACGAGCCCTCGGGAGGCGAAAATTGAATTTTGAATTTTTGAGACAAGCCCTCGGAAGGCGAAAATTGAATTTTGAATTTTTGAGACGAGCCCTCGGGAGGCGAAAATTGAATTTTTGAATTTTTGAGACGAGCCCTCGGAAGGCGAAAATTGAATTTTTGAATTTTGAATTTTTGAGACGAGCCCTCGGGAGGCGAAAATGAATTTTTTGAATTTTTGACTTGCTGGGGAAAATATGTCGAGCTAAAAACGTCGGACTAAAAATCCGAAGACCGGTCACGGCAAGTCCCGGAGGACGGAAATCGAGGAAAAGACAAATACGGCCAATTCCCGGAGGATTAAATGGTGCTTTAACCGATGCACAACATTCTAGGGGTTAAAACGGCTTGGGATTGAGTTTCCAAAAGGATTTTGGTGGCTGGTTGGATCAATTTTCGAGAAAAGCATTAAACCTCCTGAAGCCAAGGTGCCGTGCGGGCCAGTTCAAAGGCGCGCGGCACCTCGTTCTTCTAAGCACCCTTTTGATTTCCGAGAACAGTTGACAGGCTTAAGGGCGCCATTAATTCAGGCGTGCCCTTTCGTCGGCCGGGGTCTCTTTAAAAGGGGAAAGGGGTGCCTTAATCTATGCACTACAATCAAAACTCCTCAAGCCTCTTGAAATTCTTCTTATACACTTTGAGCAAACTGCTTTCGACATGGCAGGCAACGACTTGTCCAAACGGGTGGCGTCTCTTGAGGCCGAAATGGCCTTTTTCCGGGGGGAAATCGAACAGCTCAACGAGCAAATCGCGCGATTGGTTACCACCATCCGTACCCTTCGCCTTGCCGTCTCCAACCTGCAGGACTTTGCATTTGACCAACTGGATGACAAGCATGACCCCGAGTTTGCACCGGAGCGCGGGTCTGACGACACTGTGGAGGATTCCGAGGGGAATCCGAACAGTTCGGACGACCGTTCGGACGGGGCAAGCGATTGAGATGGGGGCTAGAGGAGAGGAGGAAGAAGAAGGAGGAAGAAGGGCAGTAGGCCCACTGTCTTGTTTTTCTTTTTTTTGTTTTTCTTTTTTTTTTTAAAAAAAAATGTAATGCCAAGATCCCCGGGGGAAACCCCGGGTTTTTATTTAATGAAAAAGTCCCTTTCTTCTTCCATTCTTCCGCATTCAAACTTCTTATCTCATACGAATCTAAACGAATCAAACACTGTCTGCCACAAACTGTCTTCAGAAAGCAAAACAGCCGAAATAACACGCCGTGCGCAGATGTTTTTGGGACGCGCAGGAACTCGGACTAAAAGTACTGCCTGTTCATTTGACGTGCCGTGCGCCTATGCTAAGGTGCCGTGCGGCTATTCTAGCTGTGAACCCGGTCCAGAGTTGATCTCCAAGCGAACCGGTTCGGGGGATACATAAATACGCGAGGTGTACACAGCACACCTCGCACGTTCGAATTTCCCTCTCCCTCTCTCTGTTCTCTGCTATCCCTCTCTCTCTCCCAACGTCTCTCTCTCTCGGTCACTCTCTCTCTCTCGTCTGCTCTCCCTCTCTCATCTGTTCTCTCTCTCTCTCTGTTCTCTCTCTCGATCACTCTCTCTCTCAGTTACTCTCTCCCTCTCACATATTGTGATCATGGAGCGGAGTGACGTGCCCGATGACGGTACACCATCCCAGTTCGAGACTACACCACCTCCGATCATCCCGGAGAGTGTTACGACGGCCGAGGGCGTTCCGGAGGCCACGGGGACCTTGGACCAGGCGGTATTGGCCGAGGGAGTCACGGCCCCGGCCACTACAGTGGTCGGTAGTGATGGTGGTGGTGTAGTGTTGGCTGGGTATGGTCAGGAGACGGAGACTCTGGGTGCGGTGGAGTCGAGATGCAACACTGAGGCTTCAAGCCGGTTGGAGGTGATGGCGGGCGTGGGGGAGAGGACCACGGAGGGTCCCAGTAGTGGCGGTTTGGACGGGGCAGTAGAGGAGACAGAGGCCTCTCCCGTGAGAGAGCCTCAAACTGACTTGGGGACGGCCCCTATCGTCGAGGGCGAGCCGGTGGTGGAGCCGATGATGGAGGACACTCCGCCCATGTTTGTGGACAGCGGTACAGGTGCAAGGTCGTCACGCCATATAGGCGTGGGCGACTACTTAGCGACGGCGTCCATGGAGGACGTGCTGGAGATAGTGCGAGGGTTTCCTGGGTTAGCGGACGCTTTACTTGCGGCCTGCGAGGCGGAGCTAGAGGCCGAGGTTAGGACTGGGGGTGCCAGAGAGCCTGGGGCTGAGGAGAGGCGAGCTGACGAGGAGGCCGGAGGGGTGATGGCTCCTCGCACAGCTGTGGTGGCTGAGGCGACGCTAGCCTTGGAGGGGCGAGGAGCCTATGACGGGGCGACTTATGTGCCCTTTCAGCACGTGGTGGTGCCCTCGCTTTTTGACCCTTATACACCGAGGAGGCCGACGTACGACGAGGCTCTTGTTCTGAGGGACCCTCAATAGCATCTTTCTTTGCGGCGGGACGAGGTATACCACTGTATTGCAGGCCATGTCTGTTTACTGAATATTTGCTGTTTTGTTGAAACAGGCGATCTCGCTCTCGTGTTACGGAGGCTCGTGGTATCTGTGCCGACATTACAGGAGAGGTTGCCGGTGTGCATGAGATAATGAGGCGGCGGGCTTCGGGAGTTTGTTGGGAGTGCTTGGCGGCGTGTGCAACGACCGCCCAGTGGTGAGGGCTCTGGCTGAGAGGTGGTGGGACACGACGAATACCCTCCACTTCTCCTTCGGCGAGCTGACCGTGATGCCGTTGGACTTCGCGGCGATTACTGGTCTCAGGGTCGGAGGTGACCCTATTCCTTTTGACGCTGCCACAGGGAGGCAGGCGGCGTTCCAGCGGGCGACGCTGGGGTACGAGCTGAGGGCAGAGGCTGACGATGCTAAGTATGCGCAGCTCCTGGGGTTTTGGACAGAGAGGCTCCCGACTGACAGGGTGGAGGAGGCGCAGATGGCGAGGTGCTTTCTGTTGTACTTACTTGGTGCGTCCCTGTTTCCCAACAGGCGCAACCGAGTACACCTTTCGCTTCTCCCGGCCTTGAGGGACGTCGGGGAGATCGCCCGCTTTGACTGGGGAGGTGCAGCACTTGGGACGTGCTACACCTTCATGGGCTCTCTTTCTCGCGGGGCAGGGGTGAGCCTCGGGGGCTACTGGAGGGTCTGGGAGGTATATTTCATTTCCTTTCTTATGAATAGTTAGCTTTCCATTCATATCTATTCGATGAATACCTTGTGCTAACTTTCAATGTCTCTGATTTGTAGCTTTGGACGTACGAGATGATAAGGATGTACCCTCCCGAGACCACGTGTCCTGACGACACGATACTCCCTCGAGCTTTACACTGGTCGACAGAGTTCAAGGGAGTGAAGAGGGGAAGAGGCAAGCTAGATGCCTTCCGGCTTTACCTGGACGAGCTGCGGCCTGACCAGGTACTAATGAATTTCCGTATCTGCTCCATAGCTTTCCTTTTTCATTTAAACAACGTCTTGATATCACTCCTCTTTGATAGCGAGTTCACTTTGGCGGTGTGGGACCGCCGGGATTCCCTACGTTGCTTTCAGTAGAGAGGTCTCCAGGGACGGGTGCTTCGAGTCCCTTATGGTCGGGCGATGGTACTTGGGTGACCGAGTGTCACGTCGATCGGCCGAGGTTGACGCCTTCGAGTCCCTGGGTCACTTCTGCCCGCTGCAGTGCGGAAGGGCTGCACGCGAGGGAGATCGAGCGATTCACCTGCACTCAGGTTGGAGCCGTTCTTCCAGTGTGCTAGTTTGGTGCGACTATGCGGAGTAATCTGTGCCCAGATTGATGCCGAAGTCTGGGATACGCGCGGGGAGGCAGACAGGCCTGAGGCGGCTTCGGCGTGGTCGGAGGAAGAAGGGAGCGGAGACGAGGTAGAGATGACAGAGGCAGCGGCAGCGGGGGCGGAGGTCGCAGTGAGGGTGCGGGCCCGAGTGGGACTAGCTTCGCCCTCTCTTGGGCGATGGGCTGACGACCGCTCAGGGAGTCCCGGGCTTGGTTGTGGTGCCACGCCCTGCAGCTGAGGCTCCGGAGTTCCTTGCTCAGGTACAACGTACTTCCTTTCTTTCGTAAATTCGCTTGCTCACATGTTCTAATCCACTTCTTCCATTGCAAGCTCCTCCAGGGTACGTGAAGGAGATGGCGGAGGCCATGATGGGCCTGGAGCAGCTGGTGCGGCAGTACGCCATGGGTTGCTCTCCTGAGGTGCTACCTCACGCTGGCGGGACGATGGTAAATTCTTGAACCTTAGCTACTTACTTTGCTTATGATCATGATGCAAATGACATGTGGATGCTATACCATTGCAGGCTAGAGGAGGGGCTTTGCGGGGGCTGCGGCGGAAGTCCGTCCGCTTCCCAGTGCCACAGGTCTCTTCTGCTGGCTCTCGGGAGGAGCCGCCATCGAAGTGGGCACGTCACTCAGCGGGGACCGAGGACGAGCCCATCGACGTTTCTGAGCACGAGACTCCCGAGCCTACGGACGTCGACCTGGAGGCCACCTCGGGAGGCACCGTGCCTAGAGCGACTGGCACTCCAGAGGCGAGCAGCTCTCCAACGGTCGAGGAGGTCTCCGAGGAGGACGAGGACGAGGATGAGAGTTGAGCTCCTCTGTTGTTTTGTGCTTTTGATAGGGCCTGCATGCTCCTTTTTGTTAGGGTGCCTGTTTGCCCTTTGATAGATAGGATCTTGATCATACTTCTTTTGTACTTCGACTCACGGATGCTTTCGGATTTATATACAGAGATCTTGTCCTTTCATTGTTTACGCCATTCAATCTTCTTTTGTTTGTGAAGAAAACTAAATAACTAAAACATTGACCAGGTAGTGCAACGGGATTGAGCTGAACGTGAGGTTGAGGATGAGCAACACACTAATAATCAGAGCATATTGACAATGGAATAGAAATCAAAGAAAGCAACTAGATGAACCTTTCGCGAGATTGATTCTACACACGAGAATTGGCACTTTCGTATCTAGAGCACGATTATGGGGCAATGACGACCTTTGAATCTTGACATGAGACTTGAGAACTCAACCTTGCCTTTGAAATATACTCAGAAGTAGGAAGACGTTGACTTTGATATGTGACATTTTCGAGTTTTGACCCTGGACACGAACCGGAACCTGGACTAAGTCACTTTTGACCATTATGACCTGTAGGCCTTGAAAGAATGGCTTGGAATGACCTGAAACGGACTTTGACACCTTGACATGGCCTAAGAAACGGATTTTGTTGAGTTTTTGTGCCACGACGACGAATCCTGGGAGTTGTCTTGAAACGAAATATCCCTGAAGTCCCAAATACCCGTTAGAGTGTGTTCTGGTGCTTGCTGGTGCTTCATAGTGCCCCGATTCCATTTTGGCATGTTGCTGCTAAAAACTGCAGAAATACAGATTCAACCTGCCGTGCGGATCGCCTAAGGTGCCAGGCGGGTCAAAACCTGTCACACGGTACCTTAATCACTTTACTGTGGGATCTCCTTGGTTTCAACATGCCGTGCGACGCGGCAAGGTGCCGCACGAGGCATCTTTCCTGACAGATTCCAGTTTTGCTGTTTTCCAAGGCAGATTGCTCGGGGGTTGGGGATTGACCCATGCAACAGCATTTCTGAACCAGTGCATGTCTGCTTTGAACCTTTTAGGACTTGACCAAGCCTTTCCCTATGTAGGACTCATGGTAAACATGCACCTTTTGAAACCCAAGGCTCTTTGAAAGTTGAAGTTATCTTCTCCACTCTTCCTATAAATTCAAGATCCCTCATGCTACATTCTCCTCATCTCACTTGAGCCCCGTTCTACTTCCTACCCCTTGCGATGGCCCTTTCTCTCACCGGTTCACTCCGTCCATGGTTGGCTTCCATGGATGGCGTTGATTGGTTGAACTTCCGGGCCCATGGGCTTTACTCCATGCGGTACCTTCGTAACATTCGCCTTCGCCCCGAGCTTTTGGGCTGTGAGTTTTGGGATCCGGAGGTTCATGTGTTCGGTTTGGCGACCAGAGCTCATCCTCTTGTCGAGGAGTTCGTGCGTACCTCGGGGCTGGTTCAGGAGGTCATCATTCCTCACGCGAGCGCTTACAGAGTTTTGGCCGCGGCCCTTGGATTGAGCGATGCTCGCTACTTGGTCAGAGATGGTCATCTCAATGTTATGCGCGTCATCGAGCTGTTTTCTCCTCCTGGTGAGCTCGCGGATATGGCTTATCAGACTCGACGCATGACTGTACTCTGCATGTGCTTACTTGCAGCTTACCTCCTAGTTCCTTCTGTCGGTCATGCTAGCTCGACACTGGTCAGCATCGCCATTCAGGTGGAAGCCCGAAAGGATGTGGTTCCGATGGTTTTGGCCGAGACACTTATAGGTTTGGACAAGGTTCGTTTTGGAGAGGTCGAGACTTTCGGGGGTAGTCCTCTCCTCCTACAGGTTGGCTTCTCCCTCAGCCCTCCTTTTTCGGGTTTTTCCCACGTTCTCATTTTACCTCGACACTCGACTTGGCTTTCTATGGCTTCTTACTTGTTTTCTTCCCATAGATTTGGCTTTGCGACAAGGTGAATGTGCTGACCATTCCACCCGGCAACTGGTCATATGAGGCGAGGTTACTTTCTCAGCGATGTTTTGAGTTTGAGGATAGGATCAGGGCCGAGTGGGTTGACTTTCTCAGGCACCGGCGAGCGGAGACTATTGCTTGGAGGTGTCGATGGCTAGATCTCCCTCCCATGACAGTGCACTACATGGGCCCTCAGTGGGTTGTTCTTGCTGGTTTGGGAGCTTTCACCATCTATATCCCTTACCGCATCTAGCGTCAGCTCGGTTTTGGCGAGAGGCCCGGCTAAGGTTCTCGTGGGCGTGGTTACGCCTCTCTTTAGCCATTCGATTCTTTGCCATTACCGGCGCTTCTAGAGGACACGTGAGGTGACCGACGCGCATCCCTACCCTTCCGTGGCGAGATACGCGGGAGTTATCAAAGGTGGCTTAGGAGGGATATTGCTGCAAATTTGAGTTCAAGAAGCATAATCCACCCTGATCGTTGAATAAATTGAGGACCCTTTATTATTATGTAGTGCTTCTTTTGTTTTAAAAGCTTTGCTCAGCCTTATGTAGTAGAAGTAATCGTGTTAATAAAAACGAGTCTTGGAGGGTTTCCCCCCTCTCGACTTTTGTTCTTTAAATCTTCCTAATCTGGATTTTTATTTTGATGGATTGTGACCGGGTCTCAGTGTGAGACTGCCTACGTATCCTCCTAGCGAAGGAATCAGGTCATGACGTAGTTCAGGGTAGGGTTCGCTCTGGTTTTAACACTCTCCTTTTGCGCTCTAACTTTTGCCTAGAACCGCCCTTTCGGGTTTCGGTCTAGCGAGCTCATTTATTGCATGCCTTAACTTTTGCCTAGGATGCCCTGACGGGTTTTCATCCTAGCAGGCTTTGCTCTAATTTTTGCCTAGGACTGCCCGCCCTTGCGGTTTTCAGCCTAGCGAGCTTCTCTCAGGGGTAATAGCGCTTGAGTTGATTCAGGTTAACCAAGGTTGAGAATTCGTTTCCGTCCAAGTCGATGAGTTACGTAGCTCCCCCAGAAAGGATAGTCTTGATAATGTATGGCCCGGACCACTTTGGTCGAAACTTTCCTCGCGGGTCGTAAACCGGAGCCCGGATTTCTTTTAGAACCATGTCACCTTCTACCAAGTTCCTGGGTTTTACCTTCTTGTTGAATGCCCGTGCAATCCTTCGTTGGTATCTTTGGATGTGATAAAGAGCCCTTAATCGGCGTTCATCAAACAGCATGAGTTCTTCAAATCGATTACTCAACCATTCTGCCTCTTGGACTTCACACTCGATCATTGTGCGAAGAGATGGGACTTCTAACTCGATGGGAAGCACTGCTTCCATTCCATAAACTAAAGAGTAGGGGGTCGCTCCTGTTGGTGTTCGCACAGATGTGCGATACCCCCACAAAGCCAGGGGTAGTTGTTCATGCCAGTCCCTTACGGATTGAATAGTTTTTTTCAGAATGGCTTTGATCGTTTTGTTTGCCGCTTCCACAGCGCCATTGGTCTGCGGCCGATAGGTCGTTGATTTGTACACTTGAATTTGGAATTCATCCAGAACTTCCCGGGCTCGTCCTTTGAAATGGACTCCATTGTCAGATACGAAAGCTTGGGGGACCCCGTACCGATAAACGACATTTTGCTTGATAAAGTGTGCGACCTGAACTGCGGTCAGAGTGGTGTAGGAAGCAGCTTCTACCCATTTCGTGAAATAATCGACGGCCACCAAAATGAACTTGTGACCATTGGACGCTGCCGGCACTATTCTCCCGATGACGTCAATTCCCCATGTCGAGAAAGGCCATGGTGAGGTCATTTGTTGCAGCTCATGTGGCGGGACATGCGTGAGATGGGCGTGAATCTGACATTTTCGGCACTTTCGCACATACTCTACACATTCCGTTTCCATAGTGGTCCAGAAGTATCCCTGCCTGAGGATTTTCTTAGCGAGCATTATGCCATTCATGTGGGGACCGCATACACCTTCATGAACTTCTTCCATCACCCTTTTTGCATCTTCTCCATGGATGCAGAGCTTGTGTGTGCCGCAGTGCGATCTTCGGTATAGGTTTCCTCCGCAGATGATGTATTGAGCAGCCATCCTTTGAAGAGCGATCCGGTCCTTTTTGCTTGCTCCCATGGGGTATTCTCCTCTTTCCACATATCTCCAGATGTCATAATACCATGGATGGCCATCATCGGGCTCGTCAATTGCCATGACGTGCTGGTGTATCCCTTTGTTCAATCACAATCGGCCCTAGCTTTACGCCAACGGGGATCTCGACCATTGACGCCAACGTTGCTAAAGCATCTGCAAATTGATTTTTGAGCCTCGGTACATGAGTGAATGTCACCTTGCTAAAGTGGGGGATAAGATCTTCAAGGTCCTAATGATACGGTTTCAGCTTTTCTTCCCTAACCTTCCAGTCGTCATTCGCCTGGGACACAACCAAATTCGAATCTCCCACAACCTCCAGTTTTTCTATACCGGTCTCGATGGCTGCCTCCATGCCCACGATGCAAGTTTCGTATTCTGCCTGATTATTGGTGACCTCAAAGTTGAGTTTGAACGCCAATGGGATGTGCGACCCATCGGGCGATATTAGCAACACACCGACTCCGAACCCTTTCTGATTGGCTGCTCCATCAAAATACAACTGCCAAACATCCTCAGCCATCGACATTATGTCTTCGTCGGGGAAATTGAATTCGGCATTTTCCCCTCCTTCAACTGGGCAGTAGGAATTCCGCGACGGCTCTTCCTTTTATTGACCTCCGGGTGACATACTTCAACTCAAATTCGGCCAGCATTAGCAACCATCGCGCCATTCTACCTGTGAGAGCTGGTTTCTCAAATAGGTATTTTAAGGGATCCATCCGAGATATCAGCCTCACCGGGTAGGCAAGCATGTAATGCCTCAACTTCCTGGAAGCCTATACGAGTGCCCAGCATGTTTTTTCTAGGGGAGTGTAACGCTCCTCGGGCCCAACCATCTTTTTACTGAGGTAGTAAACCGCCCTTTCAACCCCATCGTCTTCTTCCTGCGCCAACATACACCCCATCGAAAATAGAGTGACCGACAGGTATAGGATCAAAGGTTTTCCTATTACGGGCGGTGTTAACACTGGCGGCTTGTTCAGGTAGGCTTTGATGGCTTCGAAGGCTTTCTGGCATCGGTCGTCCCAAGTGAATGGCACTCCTTTCTTGAGCAAACGGAACAGGGGTTCGCAGGTTGGGGTCAGCTTTGCAATGAATCTACTGATGAATTGTACATTGCCAAGGAAACTCCTTACATCTTTCTCAGATCGCGGCGGCTCCATTTCTAAGATGGCTTTAATCTTTGATGGGTCGACTTCGATGCCACGGGCGGTGATCATGAACCCGAGCATCTTCCCCGCAGTGACTCTTGGCGGGATTGAGACGCATCTTGTACTTTCTGATCCTTTCGAAGAATTTCCTGAGGGCGGGCAAATGCCCTTCTCGCTCCTTGGCTTTGACAATCATATCGTCAACGTAAACTTTCACTTCTTTGTGAATCATGTCATGCAGTAATGCCGTGGCGGCCCGTTGGTAAGTGGATCCTGCGTTCTTTAATCCGAAGGGCATGACTCGATAACAATACGTCCCCCATTCAATGACAAACGTAGTCTTTTCCCGATCCTCTGGAGCCATAAGGATTTGGTTGTAACCCGAAAAACCATCCATAAAAGAGAGCAGGGCATGGCGGGCGGTATTATCAACTAACACATCAATATGCGGTAACGGAAAGTCATCTTTAGGGTTGGCTTTGTTAAGGTCCCTGAAATCGACACAGACCCTTATTTTACCATCCTTCTTTGGTACGGGGACGATGTTTGCGACCCACTGAGGGTGCTCGGTTACCATTTAAAATCCAGCATTAATCTGTTTAGTAACTTCCTCTTTTATCTTGAGCACCCCGTCTGGTCTCATGCGTCTTAGCTTCTACTTTACTGGTTTTGCATCAGGGTAAAGGGGAATCCGGTGCTTCACGATTTCAGGATCGATTCCAGGCATATCTGCGTGTGACCATGCAAACACATCTTCGAACTCCTTAAGCAAGTTTACAAGGGCTTCACGCTCTTCGGCGGATAGCGTGGAACCGATCTGAGTCATCCGAGGATTCCCTTCATCTCTCGAATTTATTAAAACGATTTCTTCTTTTACAGGCTGAGCATGCCTTTCATCTTCTCTGTCGATTAGGGATCGAATTTCTTTGGGGATGTCCCCATCGAAATCAATCTCTTCATCACCAGGGTCGACGCAATTTATTTCAAAGTCAGGGGAGTAAGCGGAATCAGATTCATTCATTTCATGATCAACGGAGGCCTCGAGGGCACCATACACACGAGTGGATTCAAACTCGAAGTACAGACTCTAAGAGTTTGGGCCGAGAGGCACCAACTCGGACTCGACAGACTCAGAGGACTTAACAGACTCAGTTTTGGACTCAGACTCAGAGTCGGATCCATGATAAGTTGCACTTGGTATGAAGGTCCAGTTCTTATATTCTCCAGCAGCATCCATGATGAGCGAAGTTGGATCCTCAGGAGTATCTTGTCCCATCATCAGCACTTGCACTTCCACAACTGTACCCATTGGTTCGTCCTCCTTGAACAGAGTTGCGAGACTACCCATGGCAAAAACCTCAATCCAGTCGGCTGGTTCTTCCCGTCCTTTCACAATCTCAGCTTCTTCATCACTATCTGGCCAGACATCGTTGGCGAATATCTCAAACCCCGGTAAGAAGGTATTGTTTTCCGCATCCCAAAAAGGTTCTGGCTGCCCTTGATAGATCTGTTTTGCCTTTTCTTGGACAAAGTAATCTTCTAGCCTGTTCCCCCTTTTCACCTTGCTGTTACTCGAAGGTGAGTAACCAAGACCGGTCGTACGCATCAGAGTGCCCTGAGCTTCAAACTTTGCAGGACCCTAGAGATTTTTTTCCAACCCCAATCCTGGCATGTAAGACATTTTCTTCATTATCTTGATGGCAACATTGCTCACAACGAAGTCGTCATCAATTCTAACTGAATAGACAGATTTGGAGGTATTCAGGGAAAATCCTCCCAATGCGATATCTTCTTCTCCGTGTTGAATTTCCAAGAGTGGGGCATTATCTTCAACAGGGGCATGGATCCCAGAGTCCCCGTGAATAGTAAGCATTCCTGTTTCCAGTCCCAACCGAATTTTCTGATGGAGTGTGGAGGGCACAGCCATGATGTCGGGCCGGTGCAACCAGGGTTTCCCCAGGAGCAGGTTGAAAGAGGCGGGGATGTTCACCACGTGAAACTCTACCTCCGTCTGATATGGTCCAAAGGTCATAAGAATCATGAGAGTCCCAACCACATCCTTCCGAGTGTTGTCATATGCTCGGACCTTGACTTCTGATGGGGAGAAGTCCTTATTTTTGTACCCCAAGCAGTAAGCAACACGGAGTGGACAGACATTAATTGCTGAACCATTGTCGACCAAGATTACTCGAACCGATTTGCCGTGGCATTTTAGGGTGACGTGCAGCAGCCGATTGTGATCAGTTCCTTCTGCAGGCAAGTCTCGATCAATAAAGGTGATAGCATGTTTGACAGGTATGGTTTTGATCAGTCGTCGGGGTTATGGAGGAGGCCTTTAGGTGAGAGAGTGCTTGGATGAGACCTTCACGGTGACGTGTGGAGTGGACCATCACATCCCAGACGGACATCTTGGCATGGGTTTGCTCGAGTTGTCGCTTAATCATTCCCTCGGGGTTCTTTTCTGGTCGGGAAGGCTCTTTGGCTGGTGGATCAAAGGGTCGGAAGGTGTTTTTGATCGGCGTGGTAAAAGGGTCAGAGGGCTCTGCGGCTGCAGGGTTGGAAGGTTCTCCAACTTGAAGGTTTGGAGGTTGGTACACACGGCAACTTCTGGTTAGGTGATCAATCTGATGGTACTTTGACTCTTCATTCCATAAATCGGCCAGGGCTTTACGCTTGTTTCCAATAGTCGTATCTCGCAGATTAGCAGCCAAATCAGCAATAACCAAGTCATCCCATAGATCTTCGGGCTTCCATTTTTCGGCCTTCATTACGGTCTTGTTAACAGTCCATTCCTCGTTTCCCACTTTTATGTTAACCACCTCAGTGTTAGCCCATAAGTTTGTTCCAAACGCTGGTTCATCCTCCCACAGGTTCATCATGGCGACATCGACGTCTTTTGGAAAAGTAGCCAAAGGTTCGGATTCAGCTCCATTGACAAGGTAGTCCATCGGGTCACACTCGTTACTGGCGACCTCTTCTTCAATTCCAGGGAGATTCGGGTACGGGGTGAGGCCCACATTGCCATACAAATTATTGATGACGAAATCGTTAAAATGAGAGAAATCCGGGCGGAGCGGGGCAAGTTCCGGCCAATCATGTGTCATTACCCCTGGCTGGTATTCTGGTTGGTATTCTCCACTAAACAGTGCTGGCAGGGAAAAGGCATCCAAAGGATCATTCCAAGCTAACAGCTGATATTCATCTGGGGTTGGGTCCCATTCCCATTCAGGCATCTCTTGAAAGACTTGGTACTCTCCCCCTTGATTTTCGAACAGTGTATGCAGAGAGAATCCGTCGAGGGGATCTGCATAGACGTTTTGCCAGTCGACCTCCCATCCGGCTTCGAATAAAAGTTCATCATTTCCTTGGAAGTGGGCGGCTTCGAACTCTTCCCAGTCAGCAATTAGTTCTCCCCATGTATCCTCCCACTTCCACATGGAACGAAAGGCAGTCTCTCCGGGAATTTCACCAGCAGGTATTGGTTTGGTATTAGAGGTAATGAACAGGGTAGGGTCAATTTCTGAAAGATTTTGATTTTCGGCTAGAGTGATTTGGTTAATACGGAAGGGAGCATTGTGCTGAGGTAGAGGGTTGGAAACGGTATTTGGTTTATCTAAGGGTGGAGCGTCGACAATTTTGTTATCAATGAGGTTTTGAATTTCATGGCGGAGGCGGATGCAGTTATCGGTGGTATGGCCAGGCATTTGGTGGAAGTCACAGTAGACATTTTGGTTTAGGTTTGGTGGAATGGTTTGTGGTGGTGGAAGAGGTTTCAATACTCCGATTTCTGTGAGTTTCTTGAGAATAGTGGACCTGGGAGTGCTGAATTGGGTGAAGGTTCGGCTTTGGGGTTTGGGTTTTTCGGAGATCTGGTTGACTTCTACTAGTTTAGTGGATGAGGTTCCTGCCTGGTTGGCATTTCCGAAGAGGACGTTGCTGTTTTCCGAATATGCCCTTTTAGTTTTCGACCCGGATCCTGATTCCTTCTTCTCCAGAGTTCCATCTCGCAAAGCTTCCTCCACCGCCAGTCCAGAGTCATAAAAGGTTTCAAAATTTGGGGCAGCCTGGGAAAGAACCATGTGCGGAGCGAAGGAGCTTGGTAAATTCTTGGTTATTATCCGTATCTGTTCTTTTAGGTCAGGCTTATTCTGCATCTGGGCGGCCTTTGCCCTTCAACGCTTCACAAAGTCACCAAAACTCTCCTTCTCGTTCATCTTAGTGCTTTCCAACTCCCTCGTGGTCATCTTCAGGTCAACGTTGAAGTCATACTGAGCCACAAAAGCCGCTCCGATGTCTTCCTAAGTCCTTTTCTTGGATGGTTCGAGAGAGAGGAACCATTGCAGGGCTGGACCAGACAAGGACTCATGGAAGAGTTGGGCCATAGCTTCTTTTTCAATGCTGCGCATAGTGAGGGATCCCACATATCCTTGAAGATGGGCTCTAGGATCGCCGGTACCATCAAACTTCGCAAAATCCACTCCTTTGAACTTCTCTGGCAGCTTGGCATTCGGGAAGAGGCATAGCTTGCTCATGTCAATTTCTCCTTTTCCAAGTCGCTTGGTTTCTTGGATAGATTCCTCCAATTTGCCAATCTTATCCATAAGAATGGCTAGGTTAGGGTCAGTTGCTGGTATCTCAACTTTGGGTCGCTCGAACTGCGGAGGAGTCTTAGTCAGGAGCTTCTCAGTGATTTCCTGCATGCTTTCCATTAGCATGTTCATGTCGTTTTTCATGGAAACCACAGTGGCCTTGAGTTGTGCATCAACACCGGCGAGGGACTGATTGAACTGAACATCCATGTTAGCCATATTCTGCCTGAGTTCTTCTATTCCGTCTCCCTGATCGGCCATGGGTAAAGGGTTTTCGGACGGGATTGAGGCTATGAGTTCTTCTACCACGGGTTCTTCTAGCAACAGTTGTTCTTCCTGCGCAACTTGGACTTCAAACAGCGGGGTTCCTTCCAGTGTGTCTACGCGAACTAGTCTTTGGGACAGACGAAACCAATTGGGTACAGCTTCTTTTCTCCGCAGGCGATCAATGTTGGCAGCACTGAAAACAAGTCAAAAGGGAGCAACTCAAAACCGATCCGAATGCTCGCCCTACTTCTACTCATCTCCTAAAAACAAGGCCTAGGACCTACCGTGGCTTGAATCTCACTTAAAACGTTTGTACAGAAGATTTCCGATAGTCCGGGTAGGTGCCGTCAGGCAGGTTAAATTCTGAATGGGTCGGAAGCAGAGCCAATCTCCTTATCGTGACCATCCGAGACAGAGCAATGTGACTACCGGAATCCAGATACGCGCGCACTTAAAGCTAGACCCAAACTAGGGGAGCCGTTCGGGCACGGCAAACACCGGAGGTATCACAAACTCCATGGATTTAAGGTCTCCTAGACCGACCGGAGGGCCCTAAAGGATTCTAAGGGAGCCTATTCCTCTAGCCCACAAGATGCAATAGTGTGTGAATGATGAGTGTGTAAAAAAAAAAAAAAAAGCACATACGGAGGATATAACAGATAAGTCCTAGCCATGGGTTCCTGTCCTAGTTGGGAAGGTTCTAGGGTTATGTACAAGTGCAAAGGCTGGTTTTGGTCTCAGAAGGGTTCCCCGGATTAGAGCCAAGATGTACTACCCCATGTCGAGTGTATTACAAGACAATGGTCGAACAGCACGATAGCTCATCATAGTCGAGGGTTGCTAGGCGTTCTGGGAGAGCTTGTCACCGGCAAACCGGGTAAGATAGCCGAAACACGCTAGCGAGACTTGTGCGGTGCAAAGTGTATAGGATAAAAGAGCTTAATCTTCCTAAAAATATTTGAAAATCCCCCTTATTGAAAACACCTTTCAAACTTGGCCCTCTTGATCATCCAACACTTTTTATTCTTCTTTTTTATAAAAAAAAGTAAGGTATTGAATAAAAGTCCCCAGCAGAGTCGCCACTGTGGGCTCCCGTGCCCTCGTTCGAAAGAGTCACCACCCGAATTTTTGAGATGGATCATCCGAGAAACCGAGGAGTCGTTTGAAAAAGGCTTTTGGTCTAGCGAAAACGTTGAGATTTCGGGTTCGGGAGCCACATTACGAATGGGGAAGGTTTTTCTTTAAAAAGCACCCCACTCGCCCGGTAAAATCGGTCTCTAGTTAGTGTTTTCAAAAGGGAAAATCTTCAAGTATCATTTGAAAGATTAAGTTCTTTAATAAGAGCACATAACGGGGAAGGAACATGGGGAATATATCACTTTGACGTGCATGTGGTGCTATCTGTGCAGTAGTGGTAAAATGATATGAACAAAAGAAATAAACAATTATCAAACTGTCTGGACCTCAGCCGTACTGTTCACGGCACCTTGAGCTGCCGCGCGCTGCACCTCAACACGCCGTAGCTGCTCTGCTATCAGACTGTTGCAGACTTTCAATACATCATCTAGCTTATTTCTATCTCTGGATGTCTCTTGGAAAACTCATCAGAAGCCTCGTAATAGTCAGATCATCCCAAAGATGTTGTTATCTTTCGCAAAACAAGGTTTTAAAATGATTTTTGACATATTTGATCATTTGGGATGATCTAGGCAAGCTTTTGAATAGCCAAAACATGATTTGTAGATATGGTCTTATTTTAAAAGTAACAGAAACAGTGAACAGAGGATACAGATAGCCACAACAGAGGAAAACTCAGATCCAGACAGCCTGTCTAAGATAATACCAACATGTAAGGTGTCGTGCGATGGGGGTCAGGGTGCCGCGCGCCGGATACACAGGCCGCGCGGTTTCCTGACCTCAGCATAGTACTGGTTTTTATTTTGTGATTATGGGTTTTTAGTCAGGATCTAACCAAAAGGGGTTAGATCTGCTGACAGGAGAGTCCCCTCAGGACCAGAACAGGGTCTAGTCCGAGGAAACTAGTTTTTACCTTTGGTTTCGAGCTTCGATCAAGGATCGTAGGTGCAAGGATGTGGATGGACCGTCACGGATGTAGATGGAGGAGGTTGTATAAGACAAAAGGGGTATGGGTGTGAGTGAAGGTTAGGTATTTTGGATGGTGGGGGCTTTGAAGTTGATGAGAGATCAACTTCAATGATGAGGAGGGAGTGAGTGGAAGCACTTAAAGAATGTCTTTTGGGAATGGCATTCTTCAAGACTTGGAAATGGACATGGAAATAAAGAAAGTGGGTATGAAAACTAGAGAGAGAAAGCTTATGGACTGAGAATGCCCAAAGCAAAGGAAGCAAAGGCCAAGAGGGACTCAAAAGAAGGGCCCTTTCTCCTTGAGTGGAGGGGTCAATTTATAGGCAAAGGCCAAGGATTTTGAATTTCAAGTGGTGGAGGTATTTTAGGCGGGCGGAAGTGCATTCAGTGAGCAGTCATCGTGGCTTAAGCGGCGTGGCCGGCGACTTTTCGAGCGGTCGACCTTTTTTGCTCAAGGTGCCGTGCGGCTTAGTTTTGCCGCGCACGGTCCCTTGAATTTCCAAGGTGCCGTGCGCTCTAGTGCCAATCCGCACGGTACCTCTTCCTTTGGTCCAGAGTCTTTTGGGCTTTGTTTGAGCTTTATCTGGGCCTGTCAGGTTTTTTGGGTTTTTGGGCTTAGGGAGATCCCTTTTCAAGCTCGCAAAAGGTACCGTTTCCTCTGTTTCATCATCGGGGTGGACAAAGACCCTCCAAGATCCGGATTGGGGTGTCTACAACAACTACCTCAATGCGGTCCCGTTCAATACACACAAAGTGTACTAGCACAATGAGTTAGAACTAAACTGTTCCCTGTAGTCAAGACAGATCTACTAAACATTGTACTGTAGTCTTACCGATGGTGTGTCCAGTTCCATCTAAGAATGTGAACCATATCTTATATTTCACAAGAACTGATGATCTGATCTTTTGTGTGTAAACCGAACTCTACACACCGGATCATCTACTTTGTAAAATAAAAGACACACATGCACAACATACAATAATATTATACTAATATTGCCCATAAAAGATTCTCATCAAAAAGGGGTAAAACTAATTAATACATAACAATATTAATCCATCATATAAAATTATAACTTTTACATAACATCCTAACAAACTCCCACTTTGACTCAAACCCATACTGCCATGCATTTCACTCTCATTCCCTCTACATGACTATCAAAAGTCTTAGCCGGTAAGCTCTTTGTAAAAGGATCTGTTAGGTTGTTCGCCGATGCAATCTTGGTCACAGCAACATCACCTCTCTATACGATCTCTCGAATCAAATAATACTTACACTCGTTGTGTTTACTCTTCTTGTGAGTCCTTGGCTCCTTCGAATTAGCAACTGCACCGCTATTATCACAATAGAGTGTAATGGCTGATTGCACTGAAGGAACCACTTTCATATCCAACAAGAAATTTCTAAGCCAAACAGCCACCTTGTCTGCTTCAGAAGCTGCCACATTCTGGGCCTCCATTGTGGAATCAATCAATGCACGATTGCTTGATACTCCTCCAACTTATGGCTCTACCTCCTAGGTAAACACATATCTCGAGGTATACTTCTAGAATCCTTATCTGACACAAAGTCTTAGTCTGTGTACCCATAAGGTATCAGACTATCTGACTAGTAAACCAACATATAATCTCTAGTTCTTTTCAAATACTTGAAAATATGTTTTACTACAGTCCAACGCTCTTGCCCTGGATTACACTGAAATCTACTAACCATGCTAACAGCAAAGCAAATATCAGGTCTAGTACATAGCATAGCATACACGACGCTTCCTACTGCCAAGGCATAAGGAACTGCCTTCATCTTCTCCATCTCCTCAAGTGCCTTACGACACTGATCCTTGGATAGGTTGATTCCACGTCTAAAAAGGGAGGAACCCTTTCTTGGAATCCTGTATGCTAAAACGAGCAAGGATCTCATCGATATAAGTAGCTTATGATAAGCCCAACATCCTATACTTGCGATCTCACATAAGCTTAATCCCAAGGATTTGACTGGCTTCTCCCAAGTCCTTCATATCGAACTGGCTAGATAGTCACACATTTATCGAAGACAACATTCCCACATTGTTTTCGATTAGCAGAATATCATCTACATATAGTACCATGAACACCACCACTTTTCCGTTGCGTCTCTTGTACACACATGACTCCTTTGGACATTGATCAAAACCAAAAAAAAAAAAAACCTTGATTGCTTGATCAAAACGGATGTTTCAAGATCTAGATGCTTGCTTGAGTCCATGAATAGACTTCTTTAACATGTGCTATTGACCCTTTACTATGAATCCATCCGGTTCCATTATATGGATATAGATTTCATAGCCTTTTGCCAAAATTCTGCATCTTTATCTTCTAGTTCCTCATCGTAGTTGCAAGGTTCAGCATGTTGTTCTTCAGAGATCATATCATAAGATTCTCCCAAGAACGTATACCGATTGGGTAGCACAACAACCCTCCCACTACGATGAGGTACCAATGTGTCAACAACTCTTTCTTGTAGTGTAACCTCATGTACTATTGGTGTTGAAGAAGTCTTTGTCGGTCCCTCTCCTCTCAATTTCTCAAGAACAATCTTGTTTCTGGATTTGTGGACTATTACATAGTCCTCTTCTAAGAATCGGGCATTAGGGCTAACAATGACTTTCTTATCCGTAGAACTAGAAAACAGTCCACCTTTTGTTCCTCTAAGGTACCCCACAAACAAGCAAACTTCTGTCCTCGATTCCAATTTATCTGCGTTCCTATTCAGCACATGTTCTAGACTACCCCAAACCCGAACATGCTGCAGACTAGGTTTGCGCCCAGTCCATAGTTCTGTGGGTGGAGATGGTACTGACTTAGATGGTACCAATTTAAGAATATACGCTGTTGTTTCTAGTGCATGTCCCCAAAACGAAATTGATAAATCTGAATAACTCATCATTGATCTCACCGTATCTATAAGAGTCATATTCCTTCTTTCTGCTAAACCATTTTAACGTGGATACCTGGTGCTGATAACTAGGATGTAATCCCTTCAGCTAACAAGTACTCCCTAAACTCTCCCAAGAGGTATTAGCCACTACGATCATATCGCAGTGTTTTAAGACATTTATTCAGACGCTTCTCCGTTTCCGCCCTATACTCTCCCTGAATTTCTCAAAACATTCGGATTTACGGTGCATCAAATAATGTATCCAAACATTGAGTAATTATCAACCAAAGTGATGAAATACTCAAAATCACCTCTTGCTTGGACATTCATGGGTCCACACAAATCAGAATGAACCAATTTCAACGGTTCTTTGGCTCTTTAACCTTTTGCTGATAAAAAAAACTTCTTGGTCATCTTACTTTCTAAACAGGATTCACAGACTCAAAGTTCCTCAACTTTCAATGAACCTAAAGGTCCATCCCTTACCAATCTAAAAATCCTATTCAGATTAATATGACCAAGGCGTAAGTGCCAAAGATACGTTTGGTACAATTTAGAAGGCTCATTTCTCTTACATGACATATTATTAGTGTTATTCAATTCATGTAGTTGCACTGTAGGAAATATCGGATTAATAAAGAAGAGATTATCCACCAATGAACCAGAACAGATAAAATGTTTATTTAACTTAATAACCACAAAGTTACTAAAATAAACAAAATATCCATCTTTAATCAACTTAGAAATTGAAACCAAGTTTCTTCTAAGTGTGAGAACATAAAGACAATCTCTCAAATTAAACTCCTATTGTTACTAAAATTTAAAATAACATTTCCTACTACAACTGCTGCCACTCTCGTAGCATTACCCATGTGCTGATAAATCTCTCCATCACTAAGTCTTCTGGTTTCCTGGAACCCATGCAATAAATTGCAAACATGATTAGTGGCTCCCATATCTACACACTAGGTACTGGTGATAACACCATTAAATATGATTCAACGACTAGCGAAAAGATCTATCTTGATTATTCACTTTATTGAGATAGAATAGACATTCTTTCTTTCAGTGTTCTTATTGCTTGCAATGAAAACACTTGCCCTTAGGCTTTTTCACTCCACCTTGAGGCGCTCTAACTGGCTCTACAATCTTCTTCTAACTTGTTCTACTTCTTCTTGCCTTTCGACTTAGAAGTAGAATCTTTTTCCCGCACTAATACAGATGGTTTCTTCACACCTACAAGACCCTCAACTGCATGGAGTTCCTTAAGAAGTTTCACCAAAATTAAATGCATTTTGTTCATAAAATAGTTCAAGTAAAACTACTTAAAACTCTCAAACTACAATGAGTCAAGAACGAAATCGATCTGTGTTTCTCCACCAATTTCAGCTCCAAAAATCTCTAGTTAATTAAGAAAAGCTATCATCTTCAGAACATTATCCCCAATTGGGGTCCCTTCAACATCGGTGGCATTCTTATCAGGTCTAGGAGGGCACACTGTAGACACCCTATTTTGGACTGTCTAGATTAGTTTATATACGGTCTTTGATTCCCCCGATGATGAAACGAATCAAGAACACCCTGGAAATGTTAGTATGTTTGAGCTTTGAGCATTCCGAACCCCTTTCAGATCCCTTTCAAACTCTCTAACCTAGAACCAAAAGGCCTCAGCAAAACCTTACAAGCATACGCTGGTACTCAACCGGCGTGCGCTGGTCTTTTGCCACGTGTCAGTCATCGGTCATTTACTCAGACACAACTGGCACACGCCACTCAATTACTGGCGCACGCCAATCAAACTTTGGTCAAACTTATGTTTTTCAGCATGCAGAAGCCATGGTTAGGGGTCTACAACACATGGGAACCTTTTAATCAAACAAAAAAAGCAGTCTTCGCCGGGGGACATCTCTTACACACCCATCCCATCAACTTTTCCTCTCATCCAATGAGAGGGAAGGCTTAAGGGCTAAGGAACCAGTCCATCTGGTCAGCCTCTAACCAGTTGGTTACTCCCTTCTCTCTCCCCCTATATATACCCCCACTCTTCATCCTTTCAAAGGGTTACAAAGTTGCAAAAAAAGAAGAGTTCCCAAGTCTCTTTCTCTCTCCTTTGGTTCTTGCTTTCTCTTCTTCCACCACTTGAAAGAGTAAGCAAGCAGCCCCTTTCATACATCATCCACATCCAAACTCTCATCATCCATCCCTCAATCCTCAAGCTTCAAGCTCAAAGCTCAAACATTCTAACAAACTCAAAACCAAAGGTATAACACCTTCGTATTGTTTTCTTGTTCTGATTCCTGAGGGGGCTGGCAGGGTCAAGGCTGGTAATCAATACCAGTCATGGCCCTAAAGCTAGCAGGTCACAAAAATTGTGTGAGCAAGGGACTAGCGCGCGCCGGTTATTAGTAGCGTGCGCCACACCGTGGTTGCACCCGCAGATCTGGCGTGGGGGCCGGGACCTTTTTTCTGGAATTTGTCTAAGGCATGACCGGCGTGCGCCAGTCCTTGAGCGGCATGCGCCAGTCGTGAGGCGTTCGCAACTGGCATACTCCAGTTGTGAATTAGGGTCAGATCCTTATTTATGCTTTATATCTTGCCTATTCATCACTGTGAGCATGCCTAGTAATTAGTTTACTGCTTTCTGTAATTAAAGTTGCTAGTTTTTACTTTAAATAGTCATGTTTGCCGCTTTAGAATGCCCCTGGGAGCCTTTTGGTCATGTTCCAAAGCCCAGAAAATGCAAAGCCAAGCACTGGACAAAAGGTGTCACTAGCGTACGTCTTCCACGGACTGGCGTACGGTAGTGAGACGTAGCCCAGTGGCTGGCCCTTGCATATTAGCAAGATCATGGCTTTTCTTTATTTCCCCACACTGTTTATGGGGTGCTCAGTTCGTTTCGCCTTCTTATATTCATAATCTGCTATCTGTATTTATATATATGCTGCTATATCAATTGCGTGGTTTGTCCTGGGTGTGCACTAGTCCATTCCAGAGCCCAGAAGGTTGAGTACAAGAGCTGTGAGTTTTGGGTCTACCGGAGCGCGCCAGTAAGGGTGTGGCGCACGCAGGTCATGTCTGCATACAGTGGTCATGCCACTGTATGCAGGCTTAATCCTGTGTGCGCTACCCCTAGTCTGCACGTTCTAGTTTGTTCAAAACACTCACAGATGTGCTTGTTCTCAATCTATTATAATTGTTCATAAACCATTCACATGTCATTTACAACATTTTGTCATATAAATGCAACTTGCCATTATGTTAATCCCTATTAACTGTTCCCCCGCCCTAACTGGCTAAAAATGATTAAAAGAGAGAAAAATACAAATATTTTACAAAATGCCTGAGTAGAGACCGATCTCCGGATTGGGCGAGAGGGGTGCCATAAAACCCTTCCCCTCTCGTAACCTGGCTCCCGAACCTCAGATATCGAAGGTGACGACGGTCCAGTCTACAAGCCTTTTTCAAATCAAACAAACGTGATCAAAAGCGTTTTCAAATCGGTTTCTTAGGTGTTTTCCGTAAAACCCGAGTGGCGACTCTCTCAAAACAGCATTTCGTCATGCTTTTCAAACAAAAGGGCGCAAACCGAACTTTTCACAAAGCAAAAATGCGGGATTTTTAGGGGTGTGTGCCCACACACACCTCAGACAACACAAATATGTGCCCTTCAGCAGTTAACACAATATCCAAATTCCTTTTCCAGTCAATATAATTCGATCCAGTAAATTTATTTGTTTTCAAAATAATTGCAAGTGGATTGAAAAAATCCATTTTTGAATTTGAGAATCACATAACAACAATTATGAATGGCAATAACAATCTTGAATTTCATTTTAATATTGGTTCCCTCAACCACATGTTAAAAGAAAATCATTGGCAACCCTACGCACCGTGAAGAGCATGCCTCGATGGGAAGGTCGTCTACTCTTCATTATTCGCGTAGATAGGCACAACCTTTTAATTTTACGATCTAGACACTATACCATGCCAAGCAAAATTAAATAGCCAATATAGCTTCGGTGCTATAAATAATAATAGTGACTCAAATGGTGAGGATACTATTATTTACAGTTAAGTGTATACCATTACCTAGCCCATGACCCATTGTTCCGTCTTGAATTACCTCAGATGGAGAAGTAATTCACACAACAATTATCACAGACCTATCCATTTAAGGAAGTTTGTACCGATGAGACCATAATTACTTTTGCCCGATGGGGGCGAAGGTTCTAAAACCATCACACATAATTAATTACATCATCTACATACTAGTAATGGAGACCGTGGGATTTATAAACATAAACTCCCTCTCCCACTTAGTTATTTCAAAAAAATTTGTGAGGGTTATCAAAATTTTCGAGTTTGCAAAATTGTGATCTAGGTCAAAGCCAAATATCACCATGTTGTCACAATATGGTAAACTATCACATATGCAAATAATATGAAAACACAAGATAAAGAATCCAGCGCGCTATTATAAAGATCCAATCCTAGCAACAAGGAATCCTTCTAAATTTGAAATCCTTAAGCAATAAGGAGTCTTTCCAAACTTGAAAATCCTTAAGCAATCCTTCTAAACTTGAAATCCATCATCAATACTTGTGAGGAAGACTTGGATAGTTGAATCAATCAAGGAAACTAAAATCCAACCGTGCTTAAACAGGAAAAAAGAGATTTCACATATTTCCGCGTAAACTGCACAACCTTCTGTATTTTGGTCATATCTTCCTCATCCAACCTTCAATTGAAGTGATTCAAATTGGGTTGATTTGAAATTCAATTATCTACAACTTCCGTGAAGAACAGATTTTCTAATTCCAACATTTACTGGGTCGAAATAGCCCTGCAATCAGACCCAACAAATCTGAAAAAAATTTGTTGCGAGCCAAACAACTTGTATCTTCTGTATCTCCCATATGCATCTTCGATCTCCAAATAACCATCGAATGCTATTACAATCGAAGAAACATACATACATCGATCTTATCCCTCCATTGGAGTTCATATGCTACGTTAATTATTACAACCACAAAAATGTAACGCCCCGAATTTTGGGTACGTTAAATAACATTTTATTGAACAACGAAAGAGAGTCTGGCTCTTTATTACATCATAAACTCCCAAAGGGTTCTTATATTACACAAAAGGGATGGATATCTAAGGTTATCTACAGCTCCTTCTCTTCTTCCATCCTAGCAAGTTCCTCAGCTCCAAAGGCCTCCAAGGTATACAGCTCCCCTTGTTCATCTAACAAGTCTGACACATTATACCAGCGTCGCCACCAGTATAATATGTCAAGGTCACATAAAGCAACACCATGAGCTTGAAAGCTCAATAGAATAATCCAAAACCCACTAACCCTTAACTTACAAATAGCAAGTCATGCATATATCATAAAGAGTCATAACAGCACATGCATTAATATAACAATAACAACAACAATGACACATCCGCATTCGCTATCTATCGTTGGTGTCATGTTTCCGTGTGTTTCTCCTACGTGACTCATCGTTTTGTGTCTCATCTATCATTTCCAAAAATCACACGCACACACCAATGAGCTACCCAGTCCGGCTCATTGGCCACAATGGCTACCAAGTCCGGCATATTGTGAACGCACATAACCAATAAGCTACCAAGTCCGGCATATAGGCCACAATGGCTACCAAGTCCGCCCACGTTATCAAATCTTGCATTGGCTCCTCTCCGCGGATAACCAAGCCCAATCAATCAATGAAGCTACCACGTCCGGCTCCGTTAACAATCTACACAATGGGCTACCAAGTCCGGCACATTGTGAACGCACGCAATCAATAAGCTACCAAGTCCGGCTTATTGGCCACAATGGCTACCAAGTCCGGCACATTGTGTCACATACTCACCCCCAAATGAAGCTACCAAGTCCGGCTCAATTGGCAACGCATACCAACGTAAGGCTACCAAGTCCGGCCATTACGTAGTTTCCAAAATATTTTACCAAGTCCAATTATTTCCTTTATCCACACTCTAGGTGTCATGTTTCTACTTCTCGGTTGTCGTGTCTCGTAATCATGCATAGACTCCGCGGCGGGACTTCGCAAACACATACAACACTTTCAAAGTAATCTTTAAACTCAACTAGCAAGATCATCCAACTCTATACTATCATACTTGTTAATAACCATAAGTAAAACAAACAACTATCACGAGATCAAGCAATCAAGTAGCCATAAGATCAAAGTAAACTACGTACTTAACAAGAAAGTTCTACAAGCTAAATTCAAGTCAAACATGCATATAACTATTCAAGTACCACATATACTTAGAGATAGCGGGGTCGGAGTATTCTACCGTTCTTCTCGGCGGTAGAAAGGTTTACGAAAGAAACGTCGGAAAGAAAGTCGGCACTCGAACGGCGTAACGGCTTACGATAAGCTTCCAAAAGCTTCGAAAGAGAAATGTTTCTCTCGAAACTAGATCGTAACCTATACTACTACTACTTTAGGATCGAGGTGGTGGTCGTATAGTGGTTTAGTGGCGGAGATGAAAAGAAAGCTCAAGAACAAGCTAGAACTACTCAAGAACACACAGAATTCTTATGCTTTCAAGGAGAGAAGTGGAGAATGGAAAGGTGTGAGTTCAAATGAAGAATGAGGTGAGTATTTATAGGCAAAGCACTCCCTCTCTCTCTCTCTCATAGCCGGCCACTCTCTCTCTCTCTTTTTCCCTCAATTTTTAATTCAAGTAAATCAAGTTTGCTTGCAAGAAATAACTTAAAAACTAGGTATGCAAGGCTAGGATGTGTCCTTTGGATTGGATTTTGGAAGGTTGGCCAAGGAATTGGATTTGTTTCAAGTAAACAATGGGGTTTTGTACAAAGAAGGACAAGATTGGATGGCATAGGTTATGCTTTCACTTGAAAGCATATCAAAATAGGACAAGATGATCAAAGCAAGGTCAATCAAAGGAAAGCACACATCACTCTCTCTCTCCCTCTCCTATCCGAATCTCTCTCTTTCTCTCCCATCTCTCTCTCGGCTTTTCTCTCTCTCTCTCTCTCTCTCTCCCACTTGTACCACTTGGAAAGTATATATATATACTAATATATACATATGTACTATGGGTCTTTCAAAATCTTGTATTCAAAACTAAATATAGATTTTCTTAATATAATATTGTAATACACACATGTTATATACAATATTATATATATATATATACACATGTACCACACAATATCTATACTAAATATGACCTAGGACCAATATCTAATATAGTATTCTACTACTTTCAAAGTACAACCATTAAAATACTAACCTAATGTACTAATCCTATTTTAATCAAATATCTCACATGGCAAATCTAGTCTCTGTATATAATAATAAGAGAATCCCATGGGAAATTAAATAATATCCCTTGTACTTTTGGCAAGAGTAAGCTATTGTCCATTGGTTAATAAATCTCCTAACATTTGTTGTCCAATGGGTAAAAGAAATAAAGTACTATGCAATATTTTCTAATTTAAACAATGCAATTAGGCACATGTTCCATATTAAAATACTAGATAATAGGTGCTTTAGAAAATCCAATATTTTAAGACTAGGTACATGTACAATATATATTTTAGTCATAAAATCTTTTATGAGTAAATCTAGTACTTTAAAAATAATAAATCTAGTACTTTTGAAAGATTGACCCTATTATCCAATGGTTAATAAAATCCCTAACTTTTATGGACCAAAGGATAATGCAATAAAATAGATATATTCTTTCAAGTAAGATTTTCTTATTAAAATAAGGAAACAAGCACATGGCCCTTTACAATTATTATATACAAGTACACATAATTATATATTCAAGCCAAGTACAACAATATCTAGACTAGATATGTCACATTCCAATATCTAATTAACTATCCTACTACTTTCAAAGTACTAGGTACTAAATTAATAACCTAATATACATATTATACTTTAATGGATTTAACACACATGGCAAATCTATTATTTTATTCAACCCAATCTTGGTTGGCAAGTAAAGCTATTGTCCAATGGATAATAGTTTTCCTAGCGGTTAATAACCAATGGTTAAGGATGGCAAGTACTTTGGTCTATCGTCCAATGGTAATAATTCTCCTAGCGGTTATTGCCCAACGGGTAATACTAGAAAGTGTGATACTAGCACTAATACTATAGTTAAGTACTAAACTAATCTAATCTTGTACTTTGGAGGATTAACTAAGGTTTACCTATTGACCAATGGGTAAAGGAAACCCTAACGCTATTGTCTAACGGATAAATATTACCCTAGCCTTTATTGTCAAATGGATAAAGACAAAATAGGTAAAATGGTCCATCTAGGGTTAGGGAGAAGTGATTGGGCATTAGGCTATTCTAACTAATTGGTTAAAGACTAACGATACTCAATCTAGGCTTTCATTGCTCGAGTGGTATTTTGGTTTTATTTAGGAGAAAATCGCCTAATAACGGAATATTAAAGCCCGACGGTGCCAAACGCCAAGGCAAGGCGTGAGTGTGGCCAAGGCAGCCTGGTGGCAAAGCGGTGGCCAAGGCGTAGCCAAGGCAAGGCCAGAGCAAAGCAGCCCAGCCACGCCAAGGCAAAAACAAGGCGCGACCCAACGCCAAGGCAGAATCCGATGGAAGCCAAGGCAGAGCAAGGCAGGCGCGACAGCGAGCCGACGCCAAGGCAAGGCAGGCGCGACAGCGAGCCGACGCCAAGGCAAGGCAGGCCCTGACAGCGAGCCGACGCCAAGGCAGTCTAGCCAAGCCAAAGCAAGGCAGTCAAGTCAACGGTTAAGGCAAAGACTAAAAATTAACCACTTTGGCATCGATGTAACGCTCTAGGTTAGAAAAATGTAACTAAGCCAAACGGTAGTTAGGGTTGCTAACTAATCGGTTGCCATGTAGGATTTCCAGCCGAGAAATATAATTCTA
The DNA here is from genome assembly GCA_025413875.1 of Rhododendron molle. Classification (NCBI taxonomy): domain Eukaryota; kingdom Viridiplantae; phylum Streptophyta; class Magnoliopsida; order Ericales; family Ericaceae; genus Rhododendron; species Rhododendron molle. The sequence goes on along the minus strand of CM046400.1, from coordinate 15,422,861 downwards.
GGATTTTACTACAATTACCAAGTAACTATACCAAGGTCTTAATAGGCATACTCGTCTTTAGAAAATGACTTTAATGCCCAGGCGATGAATATCAATCTCCTAAGTCATAAACCTAATTATGACGGATTATTAATCGCAAAAAGGGATTTATAAAATAAATAAAGAATTTTTTAAATATAATAACAAAATTTTATAAGTCAATAACGACCGATTTTTGGATGTTAAAAATGAAATCCAAGTATTAAAATAAAATTCAAATTTTTAGCGAGCTTTTTATTGACCAAAAATCAGGGTCGTTACAACCTATCCCCCTTAAAATAATTTCGTCCTCGAAATTGGTGCGTGTCTACGGATTTTTACAAAGTCGCTATACTGGTCCTTGAATCGTCTTCTATCCCCCTTAAAAGGAGCAAGTCACACTTAAGTCGCAGGTTAGGCGTAGGTTGGCTATTTCTAGTCCGCACTCGCTACTCACTTTAGACTAACAGCTGCACTCTCCCAAAATGGTGGTGTTACTCGAACTTAGAGGTTTTGCTTCGGGTGCAAGTGTCTAATGGACATGACAGATTATTGCAGGCAAGCAATTAAATTTCTTAAGATAACATAAGATCAACATACTACATGCCTAAAGGCATCATTAGGTACAAGAAAAAGTAAGGAAAAGCAGATAATAATGGCTATGGTGCCATTGACGTGCCTCGTCCTACCACCTATCATTGAAGGCTTGGATCAAACGACGTTCGTATTCCCTTACGAACACCTCGAGTGCGACGGTCACAGCGAGAACACAGCACCAGAAGGTGCGGAGACGGTTGTTCCTACCGAACCACCGTGGCATGCCCATTGTCAGCACGACACAGAACAGGATGAAGATGAAGGGTTGCAACCGTAGCGTTTGGGTCGTTAGGGTGAGCTCGATTCGCTTGATTTCTCGGAATGCGGCGTCTTCCGGAAATTCTCGTCGTCGGGTGGCCATGGTTTGGGTTGGGGGGATGAGATGGTAAGAGAGATGAAGAGAGAAGGTGAAGAGAGGGGATAAAGAAATGGGAAGTGGTGGTGGGATACATATAGGCCGGGTGAGGGTGAGTGGAGGAGGGAAATGATTGGATTTTGAAATTTTGAAGTTGGAGGTTGAAATTTGAAGTTTGAATTTTGAAGGGTTGGGGGGTGGTTGCCGGGGCCCCCTTTTTCGGGTATGGCCGGCGTGTGAAGGCCGGGCCCCCCTTGGTTTTGGCCAACACTTGTCGCTCTCCTGAAAAATCTATCCAAAAATGGTTCCTAAAAAAAATGAGATGTCTATCGGCAGAGGGTTACAATACCCGTAATCAAAGAAAATCACTATCCTTTAGCAACTTGCGTCAACTAAAATAATTGTCCTTTGTAATAAGGGTTTCATTTACTAAAGAATAGTACGCAACAGAACTCTTTTGAAGGAACAAACTTTTTATAGATAAAAGAGAGATATAGTCCGAAGCATGGAGTTCAACTACGAAGGCAAGTTTGCTAATGCTTAAGGAATTGAAATTTCTATAGTTGGACGGTCATAGTTTCTAGGGTGGCCTAGAGTTGGTGAGCTTCAATTATTAGGTTGGTTAGGTGATCCATCTACAAAGGAGAAGTGTTAACCTCAATGAGTAACTTTTAAGGCAAGTTTGCTATTGCTAAGGTATCGTTGAAATTTCTATATTCCACATTCGATTCTTGATTTAAGTCATCATCCAATTGTTCGGGAATTCCCAGCTCGGTGGTACTGCCAATTTCCACACCTTGCTTCAATCCGAAGATTGTTTTGTTAGAATTCCACCCAATTTGGGACGGTAAACTTAAACTCAATTCACGTTTGTGCAACGGTCAACTTATCTTAAACTTATCTCAAGACTTATCTTAAAGGCTACCCATTCTATCCATGGCCGAGTGTTGAGCCTAAAGCTCTGATACCAAGTTGTAACGCCCCGAATTTTGGGTACGTTAAATAACATTTTATTGAACAACGAAAGAGAGTCTGGCTCTTTATTACATCATAAACTCCCAAAGGGTTCTTATATTACACAAAAGGGATGGATATCTAAGGTTATCTACAGCTCCTTCTCTTCTTCCATCCTAGCAAGTTCCTCAGCTCCAAAGGCCTCCAAGGTATACAGCTCCCCTTGTTCATCTAACAAGTCTGACACATTATACCAGCGTCGCCACCAGTATAATATGTCAGGGTCACATAAAGCAACACCATGAGCTTGAAAGCTCAATAGAATAATCCAAAACCCACTAACCCTTAACTTACAAATAGCAAGTCATGCATATATCATAAAGAGTCATAACAGCACATGCATTAATATAACAATAACAACAACAATGACACATCCGCATTCGCTATCTATCGTTGGTGTCATGTTTCCGTGTGTTTCTCCTACGTGACTCATCGTTTTGTGTCTCATCTATCATTTCCAAAAATCACACGCACACACCAATGAGCTACCCAGTCCGGCTCATTGGCCACAATGGCTACCAAGTCCGGCACATTGTGAATGCACATAACCAATAAGCTACCTAGTCCGGCATATAGGCCACAATGGCTACCAAGTCCGGCCACGTTATCAAATCTTGCATTGGCTCCTCTCCGCGGATAACCAAGCCCAATCAATCAATTAAGCTACCACGTCCGGCTCCGTTAACAATCTACACAATGGGCTACCAAGTCCGGCACATTGTGAACACACGCAATCAATAAGCTACCAAGTCCGGCTTATTGGCCACAATGGCTACCAAGTCCGGCACATTGTGTCACATACTCACCTCCAAATGAAGCTACCAAGTCCGACTCCATTGGCAACACATACCAACGTAAGGCTACCAAGTCCGGCCATTACGTAGTTTCCAAAATATTTTACCAAGTCCAATTATTTCCTTTATCCACACTCTAGGTGTCATGTTTCTACTTCTCGGTTGTCGTGTCTCGTAATCATGCATAGACTCCGCGGCGGGACTTCACAAACACATACAACACTTTCAAAGTAATCTTTAAACTCAACTAGCAAGATCATCCAACTCTATACTATCATACTTGTTAATAACCATAAGTAAAACAAACAACTATCACGAGATCAAGCAATCAAGTAGCCATAAGATCAAAGTAAACTACGTACTTAACAAGAAAGTTCTACAAGCTAAATTCAAGTCAAACATGCATATAACTATTCAAGTACCACATATACTTAGAGATAGCGGGGTCGGAGTATTCTACCGTTCTTCTCGGCGGTAGAAAGGTTTACGAAAGAAACGTCGGAAAGAAAGTCGGCACTCGAACGGCGTAACGGCTTACGATAAGCTTCCAAAAGCTTCGAAAGAGAAATGTTTCTCTCGAAACTAGATCGTAACCTATACTACTACTACTTTAGGATCGAGGTGGTGGTCGTATAGTGGTTTAGTGGCGGAGATGAAAAGAAAGCTCAAGAACAAGCTAGAACTACTCAAGAACACACAGAATTCTTATGCTTTCAAGGAGAGAAGTGGAGAATGGAAAGGTGTGAGTTCAAATGAAGAATGAGGTGAGTATTTATAGGCAAAGCACTCCCTCTCTCTCTCTCAAAGCCGGCCACTCTCTCTCTCTTTTTCCCTCAATTTTTAATTCAAGTAAATCAAGTTTGCTTGCAAGAAATAACCTAAAAACTAGACATGCAAGGCTAGGATGTGTCCTTTGGATTGGATTTTGGAAGGTTGGCCAAGGAATTGGATTTGTTTCAAGTAAACAATGGGGTTTTGTACAAAGAAGGACAAGATTGGATGGCATAGGTTATGCTTTCACTTGAAAGCATATCAAAATAGGACAAGATGATCAAAGCAAGGTCAATCAAAGGAAAGCACACATCACTCTCTCTCTCCCTCTCCCATCCGAATCTCTCTCTCTCTCTCCCATCTCTCTCTCGGCTTTTCTCTCTCTCTCTCTCCCACTTGTACCACTTGGAAAGTATATATATATACTAATATATACATATGTACTATGGGTCTTTCAAAATCTTGTATTTAAAACTAAATATAGATTTTCTTAATATAATATTGTAATACACACATGTTATATACAATATTATATAGATATATATATATATACATACAAGTACACACACACACACACACACATATATATACACACATGTACCACACAATATCTATACTAGATATGGCCTAGGACCAATATCTAATATAGTATTCTACTACTTTCAAAGTACAACCATTAAAATACTAACCTAATGTACTAATCCTATTTTAATCAAATATCACACATGGCAAATCTAGTCTTTGTATATAATAATAAGAGAATCCTATGGGAAATTAAATAATAACCCTTGCACTTTTGGCAAGAGTAAGCTATTGTCCATTGGTTAATAAATCTCCTAACATTTGTTGTCTAATGGGTAAAAGAAATAAAGTACTATGCAATATTTTCTAATTTAAACAATGCAATTAGGCACATGTTCCATATTAAAATACTAGATAATAGGTGCTTTAGAAAATCCAATATTTGAAGACTAGGTACATGTACAATATATATTTTAGTCATAAAATCTTTTATGAGTAAATCTAGTACTTTAAAAATAATAAATCTAGTACTTTTGAAAGATTGACCCTATTATCCAATAGTTAATAAAATCCCTAACTTTTACGGACCAAAGGATAATGCAATAAAATAGATATATTCTTTCAAGTAAGATTTTCTTATTAAAATAAGGAAACAAGCACATGGCCCTTTACAATTATTATATACAAGTACACATAATTATATATTCAAGCCAAGTACAACAATATCTAGACTAGATATGTCACATTCCAATATCTAATTAACTATCCTACTACTTCAAAGTACTAGGTACTAAATTAATAACCTAATATACATATTATACTTTAATGGATTTAACACACATGGCAAATCTATTATTTTATTCAACCCAATCTTGGTTGGCAAGTAAAGCTATTGTCCAATGGATAATAGTTTCCCCAACGGTTAATAACCAATGGTTAAGGATGGCAAGTACTTTGGTCTATCGTCCAATGGGTAATAATTCTCCTAGCGGTTATTACCCAACGGGTAATACTAGAAAGTGTGATACTAGCACTAATACTATAGTTAAGTACTAAACTAATCTAATCTTGTACTTTGGAGGATTAACTAAGGTTTACCTATTGACCAATGGGTAAAGGAAACCCTAACGCTATTGTCTAACGGATAAATATTACCCTAGCCTTTATCGTCCAATGGATAAAGACAAAAAGGGTAAAATGGTCCATCTAGGGTTAGGGAGAAGTGATTGGGCATTAGGCTATTCTAACTAATTGGTTAAAGACTAACGATACTCAATCTAGGCTTTCGTTGCTCGAGTGGTATTTTGGTTTTATTTAGGAGGAAATCGCCTAATAACGGAATATTAAAGCCCAACGGTGCCAAACGCCAAGGTAAGGCGTGAGTGTGGCCAAGGCAGCCTGGTGGCAAAGCGGTGGCCAAGGCGTAGCCAAGGCAAGGCCAGAGCAAAGCAGCCCAGCCACGCCAAGGCAAAAACAAGGCGCGACCCGACGCCAAGGCAGAACCCGATGGCAGCCGAGGCAGAGCAAGGCAGGCGCGACAGCGAGCCGACGCCAAGGCAGTCTAGCCAAGCCAAAGCAAGGCAGTCAAGTCAACGGTTAAGGCAAAGACTAAAAATTAACCACTTTGGCATCGATGCAACGCTCTAGGTTAGGAAAATGTAACTAAGCCAAACGGTAGTTAGGGTTGCTAACTAATCGGTTGCCATGTAGGATTTCCAGCCGAGAAATATAATTCTAGGATTTTACTACAATTACCAAGTAACTATACCAAGGTCTTAATCGGCATACTCGTCTTTAGAAAATGACTTTAATGCCCGGGCGATGAATACCAATCTCCTAAGTCATAAACCTAATTATGACGGATTATTAATCGCAAAAAGGGATTTATAAAATAAATAAAGAATTTTTTAAATATAATAACAAAATTTTATAAGTCAATAACGACCGATTTTTGGATGTTAAAAATGAAATCCAAGTATTAAAATAAAATTCAAATTTTTAGTGAGCTTGTTATTGACCAAAAATCAGGGTCATTACAGAAAATAATCAGGGCACCCAATAAATAACACATGCTAAGTTAATTATTACAACCATGAAAAATAATTGTGGTGCCCAATAAATAACAATAACCACTGAAAAATTATCGTGGGATCCAATCACACAAAATCAACAAAAATCATGTGACAAAGCTGGGTAAGAACGCTGCAAAACAAGGGTTAGCACAGTTTTACGTTCTACCCTCTATAACCTACGGACATCATGGCCTGTTTAATCCATACGCGTGATTACAGCCTTGCTCTGATACCACTGTTGGGAAACGATTCCCAGAACCCAGTAATGACGCGTACATATTAGACAACAAGAAAATCGTAAAACCCTACAAGAAGGAATTAGGGTTCTACCTCAACTCTCTGCGAACACAAACACTGGTTGAACTTGTTATAGCACGTCTTACTATAAGCAACGTATACTGCTCGACCGCACCTTACGATCTTCTATCGTATTCCTTGCACGTCTAGAACCTGAACTGAGTGTGGACTCTTTCGTAGTCTGTTTGCTCTCTCTAAATCTGCCTCTATTTTATGAATAATAGAAACGTGTGTCAACTGACCTAGAGAGCATAATGTGTATATATAGGGCTGCGATAGGGACCTAAGGATTGATAAGTCAAGACTTCCAGTGTAAATAAGAAATCATAATCCCTCCAGGATTCTATTTCTTATTCCACTAATTATAATTCACCCCACTATAGAATTATAATTGCACTCCCATCTTTATCTCAATTATATTACGAGCTCCATGATATTAAATACTTATTAATCTCCCCACGTTAAGATTACAGATACCCGTTGATTAAAATAAATTACTAACAATCAAAATATCAAAGTGAGAGGAGTGTGACAATTGTGTGCATTATAGTACTATAGGAACCATCCTTTTATATAAGGTTTTTTTTTTTTTTTTAGATGTGCATGCACTTAAAGCCATCCATGCATCCATCCAACATGCATGGCAATTCTTCCATCCTTTGAGATCACATTAATTATTGGCTAGCTGCTTTCTAGAAGTCACCGCACTAGATAGCTAGATTGATATATGCTTTAAAAGTACTCAAAGAATTAAGCCTTAGAAACCCAATGGTGGTAGTACTTAATTAGAACTCCTCCCCCGTAGAAGCCTTCCCGATTGCAGCATAAGTTCCGTTGAGTTGCCATATAAAAAGACTCTACCTGGCACGCACACTTAAAGGCACACATTTACAAGATATCACTCAAAGTTTTTCAATTGTATTCTCCTCGTAGGTTCTGTTGGAGCATAAACTTGATTTAGCATTTTGGCCTAAGAAAAATAAGTCCAAGACAAGCCCAAATAAAAGATATTTTTTGTGAAGTATAAATATCTTGTTTCTAGAAGGCCTAGTTTCTAGAAGAGATCTAGAATATCCCTAGAAAATATCTAGATATTTGTGGACCTAGTTTCTAGAAGAGTTCTAGAATATCCCTAGAAAATATCTAGATATTTGTTGTAAGATGTCACATGTGTAAATCTAGAAAGTTCCTAGCTATTATCTTGTAAGAAGATATCTAGAACCTTCCATTGGGTACTATAAATATGGAGAGATTATAGTCATTTTGTACAATGTCAAAAAAGTTCATGTTCTAAGTGAAATACAAGTACTCTTCCTCTTCAAAAAATCTTGTTAAATATATACTAGATACCCTCCCCTTCCAACAAAGTGGTATCAGAGCTAAGGCCGGTTCATGTCAAAGATGATGTCCACCCAAGGAGT